>CM051501.1:25266667-25316093 GCA_028031935.1 Paedocypris micromegethes | reverse complement strand
TTTTTTTTTTTTTTTTTTGTGCCTGAAAAATCTTTGGGGGGTTCTTTTAATGCTTATTATTTTCGTAATTATGGTAAACAATTGTTTTGCTTTTAGTTATATAATAATTACAGTGAAAACACATTAAACGTTCAACAGATTAGTGTGTACAAATATGTTTTCTATAGGGCAAAAGTAACAGAGAATTTATTTGCATTGAAGGCTCCGCCCCAAGCTTTCATTGGTTGAGCAGGTCAAATCAAAGTTTGAAAGTTCGCCACCTAAAACCTTCTAGAATTGTGGTTTACGTTTAGGAATTACAGTAACAGGCGTTCTAGCAGCTCCAAATCTGAAATTAGATTCAAACAAAGGCGGCTTTGTGTGTTTATAACCACTGTCTGCATATCTTCTTTTGAGCTGTGATTGTTGTTAAAAACAGTGATGATGATGAGGATGATGGCTATAATAATGTGGTCAAACCAGTTGTGCATACATTATTAGGTTCATGCTCATTTTAAGTGGCGTTGATTTCTTGCTCGCAGCGATACAGACCTGCATCACGCTGCTGAAGGTGGGACGACCCGCTCCGCACCACGAGGCCCGTGAGAAGCGGCGAGAGATGAGACAGAAGCAACAGGCCGAGCAGGAAGAGCTGGAGCTGAGGATGAGCGAGCTGCAGACGGCCAATGAGAACAAGCAGAAGGAGCTGGAGGCCTTGAGGAAGGTTTGTTCCTCACATTCAGGTTTATTCTCTGATCTAACCCAGCACGAGTCAAACTGGATTTACGCCTCTTGCGACAAAGAATCCCTCGTGTTCACCAAACTCTCCGGCCTCGTGTGTCAGAAGCGTTTGTTCCTGACGGCCGTAATCTCATCAGCGCGGCGAGAGCTTTCACACCCTGTAGAGACGTGTCATTAGTCCATGTGGAGCTCTGGTGAAGAGCCGCTGGATCTTTCTTCACCCAGCCTCTCGTTATCCTGGCCATCTCTTCAGATTGTTCCATCAGGGTTTAGGAAGTGGATTTGGAGATAAGCGCTAGTGTGTTTCACATTCAGCACAATGGATTTCAAATGTTGCGAGTCAACGATGGTTTGTGTTTCGCTTGAAATGAGTTGTTAATGAGCCTTTGTTACATTAAACATTTCACATTCCATTCTGTAGAATCTTTTTAATGTCAAACGACACGTTACAAGACTGTTAATGTTTTATTTGTTTGAAGTTTTAGAAGTTATGCTTGAATAACCATCCTGGATTCAACTTTTTCACAAACCCACAGAATTTTCTAATCTGAACAAAAACTGATGTCGAGCAGCGACTTCCTTTTATCCAACACTCAATATTCATTAACAACACTGCAATATTTACAGTGTGTGCTCACAGACAGACAAACATACGTTAATAAATAAACATCTTCTACTTCTCTTTCGGCTTTTCCCTTATCAGGAGTAGCCACAGAAAATCATTCCTTTCCACCTCATTCTATCCCGAGCATCTTCCACTCTGACACATAAATACACATCATAAAAATACAGATAATGTAAAAAACAATAATAATGTACATTTTTAATGAGGCAGTGAATACAGTCAGAGCTATTGAGGACAGTAGGAGCTGTGGTGTCAAGCCTGGATGTTCTCCGTCCTCCTGCTCTTCACAGCACAATAGCTGAAGAGGAACAATACCTGCCCTGTGACTCTCTGGGTCTCACACTGACCCGCTCTTCACACTTCCTGTGTCCAGCTGTGCAAACAAACGACTCCACGCGAAATACAGCCTCGTTCCCGCTTCACTGACTTGCACATGATGGCACTTCATTAGAAGAAGGAAAGACTGTGAGTTTGCAACATGGAAGTCACTGGTTCAACTCCCAATGAGTGCGTGACGTTTTTGAACCGGTCCATAAATCTTAAAACTCAGACGTGTGAGTTAGACCAGAGTTAATCAATATTTCCCCACTGTAAGTTTGGATACGTCGGAGAAGTAGACGGATCTTCTCAAATCTTCCTTGGCTCTTGCGTTCTGGATGCCGAGGTTGATTTTCTCATGAAGTTTATGGTGTAATGTGTGTGTTTGGTGCAGAAGCTGGAGGAGGCTGCGAGTAGTGCGGCGGAAGAGGAGCGCAGGCGTCTGCACACTCAGCAGGAGCTGCAGGAGCTCTACCACTCAGAAATGGAGAAAGAGAAGATGGTAAAGATGGTCTTTCTATCGGCAGCTGTGTGTATAGCATTTGCATTAGTCGCTTCATGACTGTCGAGTCCCATGAGATGTTCCCTTACCAACAAGATGCTATAGCGAGTCCGTATTTAAACTCTACAGGAAGTTCTGCCGTCTGTTACTGGGCTTCTGCTTTCTGCTGCTATAACTGGAAACCTGAAACTCCCAAACGCTAAATTTGCAGATGAAATCTCACGTACTGAAAACCTGAACAAAGATGACAGTGATTTTACAGCAGTAGTTTGGTACAGAAAAAAAGTTGTCTATTTGGCTCCAGATTAACTATTCGTAATCCTAATCTCTGTGATTTCATGATGTAGTATCTGAAATAAGTGTACTCTGCTGTCTGTTAAATAAATACTAGTTTTATTATTATCTTATTTTATAAGATAATTTATTTTATATCTGAGCCATTATGTCAATATTGCTTTAATTTGAGTTTATTGAGTTAATTTGAGACATTGAATCAAGATTGTGACGTAATTTGAGTAGTTATAACAAGATTACGACTTAAATTGATGGCTCAGATAAAGTCATCATTTTGATAGAACTACTCAATTGGAGTTAATCTGAGTCATTATATCAAGATTGTGACCTAATATGAGACAGTATATGTATATTACTGTGTAGTCTGAGCCATTACATCAAGATGATTTAATTTGAGGCATTATTTCAAGGTTGTGACTTAATCTGAGGTGTTTATCGAGATTGGGACTACAACTGAGCTGCTATATTAACATTGTTTATTTAATCTGTTAGATTTAATCTGTGCTGTTATATCAAAATTCCGACTTAATTTGAGCAGTAATATCAAGATTTTGACTTAATATGAGGAGTTATATCCTATTTTATAATTATATAAGATTGTGGCTTGATATGAGACATCCTATCAAGATAACTGTATTATATGAACCATTACATCAAGATTGTGATTCATTTTGAGACATTAAAATCAAGATTGTGACTTAATCTGAGGCGTTATATTGAGATTGTGACCGCATCTGAGCTGCTATATTAAGCTTGCAACTTAATCTGAACTGTTATATCAAAGTTATTATGAGGTTGGGACTTTGTCAATTTAAACTTAATCTGGGACATTATTTTAGGATCGACGCTTATTTTGAGTCATATCAGAACTGTAAGTTGTTCACATCATCTGTTTTTTAATTGAGGCGGTGACGAGTGGTGGTCCGCCTAACATTTTCAGCAAAAGTTGTTTTTGTGGTTCAGGTGCGTCAGCAAATGGAGGAGCAGGTGGCTCAGAAATCCAGCGAGTTGGAGCAGTATCTGCAGCGTGTGCGCGAGCTGGAGAACATGTACCAGCGTCTGGAGGAAGCGCTGGAGGACGAGAGACAGGCCCGACAGGACGAGGAGGTCGTGCGAAAACTACAGGCCAGGTATCAACATCCTGGTTCTGATCCGTTCAGGCCAGCCATTCCAGAAGATTCTGAGAACGGAAAAGTTCACGTAGTGGTGCAGCAGACACGTGAGGAGTCTGAAGTTCCTCGTCTGCTCTTCCTGTTGTGGTGCCGAGTCATCACTCCTGATCCGCTGATCACCACCTTTAGCTTTCAGGATTTGCTCCTGGTTTTTGCATCCAGTGGCACAAATTTTAGCCGACTGCACTGAATCTTTAAAACTCTTACAAATCAGTGTTTCTCTGGCCACAAATGAGATGACAATATTCTTCACTATAAACAATTCATTTGTCTATAAAATGTATAATTATGTTTGTTGCGCACAGTAGAGTTAATCCTGTAATGATAGTCAGGAAAGAAATTTGAGCTGAAGTTAAGTTTCCCTTTTACCACAATGCTGAAAAAATACCGTATCTACGCGGATTCAAGCACTCCCTGGTTTTGCAGGCTTTTTTTTTTTTTTTACATAACTGGTTCAATTACGTTTATTTTATCTTAAAATGAGTATTTTTTTCTTCATTTAACAAACCTAGCTTGTAACCCGTATCATTTCAAAATCGTTTTATTTGAGTAATAGATTAAAAAAAGTCTAGTGATCCGAACTCAAACTCCCAGAAGTGTTGCTGCGTGACTAATGTTTCAGTATTTCTGTTATTGAGCTAATAAGAACTAAAAGTGAAAAGTATTTTCTTTTATTTGTAATTGCTCCTCACTTGAAATGTGGGAAAAAGGGGCTTATATTTACTTACATATTTGAAATGGCCAATTATAAGCACCTCAATCCCCAGTTTCTGAGTTGTGGTGGAAAAATAAACGGGTGCTTATATTTGCGTAAATACGTTACACTTCACAAAACCACCATCAGAACGACAAACCGTCCACTCAGGAACTCGCAATAACACAAAATGGAGCCAAAGAGAACCGCAGAAATACAGGAATGGGGGTGGCTAACATCGCGTCTCCTCGATACAAAACGTCCATTCGCACTCGTCTTTTCGTAAGAAAAATGAACGATTCTGTTAAATAATCTGGAGACTGAACGATTGATTCCCATTACACTGTGTCCACCTCATCACCTTATTCATGATCAATTTCTGTAGAGCTGCATCCCAACAGCAGGACACGCCCTGGGAGGCCAGCCAATCACAGCACAGCAAAGAAAAGCTACGTGTCGGACTGTGAAACGGACATCAGAGATCGGAAGAGCATGAGTGTACCTGTGTTGCAGGCTGCTGGAGGAAGAAGTGGCCAAGCGAGCAGAACTGGAGCAGATCCACCTGCACCAGCAACAGGCCATTTCCCAGAGCCAGGCGGAGAAGCAGGAGCTGGAGCGAGAGCGTCTGGAGAAGGAAGGAGCTTTACAGTCGGCCGTGCTGCAGCTGCAGGAGCTGGAGGCCGAGAGACGCGGCGCGCTGGAGCAGTATGAGGTGACCCGCTGCCCCCTAGTGGACAAACTCCTCCGGTTTCTCACAAGCTTCACTCTAAAAAAGGCCCTTGTTCTAAAAAAATTTTTCCTACCCGGAGGGAATTCCTACCTTTTCACGTTAAACAATTTCCTGCTCGGTGACTTTAGCCTGAGAGTCTGTAGTTTTCACATGCAGGAGTTTTATCTTGAAAGTCACGTGTATAAAAGCTGATGAACACGAGTGCTCGCTTGGTGTCGAGTCAGGAAAACTAACATCTTAATTATAATAAAAAAAATAAGAACTGTATTCACGCGAATATAAGCACCCGCTGATTTTTCAGGCACAAAAAACATTTTTTCTTTGGTTTCTGGCTAAATTACGTTAATTATCTTTTTCTTTTCTTTAGAATACTATTTTATCTTTATTTAACAAACGTAACTTGTGACTCGTATCACTTCAATGTTGTTTTACTTAAAAATAATCAAACAATAATCTGGTCGAAATTACACCTCCCATCATGCGTTGCTGCTCACTGGTTCCCATGAGCACAAAGCTTTTTGTCTCGTTTTTAGCCCCTTAGCCTTTAGCACGGCAATCTACCGGGTGCAACATGGCCTGTCTGTTCAAAAATAAATAGTTTTTTGTTAAATCTTACTTTTTTCAGTGTTGTTTTTTCCTTGGTAAGTGTCGCAACGCCACTAAAATGGAAAAAACGGTGGCTTATATTGGCGTAAATACGGTATATATTTATTTAATCACTTAAGGATATTAAAAGAATAATTACCGTCATTGCACAAGTCGACTGCTAAGAAGGCGAAATATGTATTTTTGTTTTTACGTGAATGTGTAAAATCTTAGAACACCCTGACTAAATTGAACGTTATTGAGCGACTAATTACGTTAATCTAATGCCGGGTGTAAGGAAGACGTATGTGTCTATTCCTCTAACAGGAAGTAAGGAAGAAACTAACGGATGCTGCCAACAACACAAAGAGCTGGAAGGACAAGGTGACCCAGCACGAGGGTCTGATCCGCCTCATCCAACCCGGTGGGTTCCTCTTCAGGCTTCCTACAGCTGCTTGAAGTCTTTTTAAAAGCTTGAATTTCAATGAGTGAAATACTTGAAAATGCTTGAAAATGTAACTACACAGTGGAATCCGGATAAATGCCTGACCTGAACGGAGGCGGAGTTAAAACACTGATTCGTTCCACAAGTGATAACGTTTTGGTCGTACGAGATTTTGACGCCATGCTCTTCATACTAACCTGTAATCCACTTGAGATGTGTTCCGATTCAACAGTGACAGACGTGGTCACGTGAAGTGGTGACACCAACCATTTCCTCTGTATTATCAATATTAATGCACATAAAAATTAATGCATTAACGCAGCGGTCTCCAACCTTTTTGTCGGTCGACGTTTCATAATTTTAACAAGTAAATAAATTTACCCCGGTGGGTAATTTTTCAGATTTTAGAATTTAACATATATTATTTAAACATGCATTCGTAAAACATAAAAAAAAAGTTATTTCAAAAGATGAATATAAAGTAATTTAACATGTTAACTGACTGGCACCAATGAAGACAGCCGTGTTATGGTATTTGAAGTTTCATTTCCTATCAAAAATCTATTTGTTTTTGTTATAAAATCTCAGACACCTTTTAAAAATTAGACTTGATTATACATTGTTCATACTTTGAACACAGAAAGTTCTACTGATGTCTACAGCTTTCCGTAGAACTTAAAGCTTAGTAACCGCTAAAACGTGATGTTTTCTTGAACTTTACATTGAGAGAAAACTTTCATTAAATGTTTCATTTTGATTTAGGCTTTACATATACATTTAACTACAACTGTGTGGTGCTGGAAAAACTTGACCATGGGCTTTGAAAGTGCTTGAATTGTATCTTTCAGAAAGTGTAGGAACTCCGCCTCTTCTGGTCCAGTGCATCAGTGAAGTCTGACCTGTGTCTGTCTCCTTCTCTCAGGTCCCAAGTGTCCGCAGAAAATCACAAACTGGGGTCCGGCGGCGTTCACAGACGCGGAGCTGAACCTGAGGGAGAAAGACTGGCAGGAGAAGAAGAGCAGGTCAGCCATGAGTCAGTAGAGGAACTCCTTTAAACGTTTCCCTTCAGCTTTTACTGTAATCGGCGTGGTTTTGTTTTATTATTTAAGTGTTTAGTCTAAAACGCACTCAGTGCCGAGAAACTACAGTGAATAACACACTGGTCAAATCTGAAAGGTGGCTCCGCCCATGATGGCCTTCATTTACTGATCATTGTTAGTGATGACATCATTCATGGGCGGAGTCATGCTTTGAGAATCGGACACATGCCGTATTGTACGCACACACACACACACACACACACACACACACACACACACACAAAGCAGTTCTGACACAGCAAGTGGATCAAATGTTAGCGTGTTTGTAAAAAGAAGGAATTTCTTTTGTTGTTAAATTAAATAAATTAAAAATGAGAGAAATTAAGGTTCAGGTAAGTAAACGAACAAAATGATGTAAATTACTGACCCAGTAATAAGACACACTTAGTGGATAACATCGTAACCTTTGACATTCACTAATATATTTAATGATTTCACTTTTTCACATTTGATGACTTGAGCTTAGAAGGGATGATCTGTAAATATGCGTTAAAAAGGTAATGTACAGTGGTTTCAGACAGTGACGGTTGGTACTGATGTAAACACTCTGTAATGAACAGACAAAGAGTTTTGAATAAATGTTTTTTATGGACTTTTAACGGAAACTGCATTTTTGTGATTTTGATGTGGCGTTTCAGGCAGAATCCATTGATGCTTTATGATCGCTGTGTTCTAATGCTCGCTCAGTAGCGAAACCCCGCCCACAACACACCCACTTCACATCACGCCTCTCCCCTTTTACATTCCAAGCCTCACTATTTTTACAGCCTCACTTCTCCAGTCGTGCAACTTCATGCTTGTTTTATTCCGACTGTGACGTTTAAAAAATACCTTTCTAGCAATTGTAAAGTAAGCAAATCAGATTTGGACAAGAAACTGTTGAAGGTTTTGGTAAATCCCAGGTTTAAATACGTATTTTAGATGCATATTCTTTTCAAACTTGACGCGCCTCACATGCTGTAGTACACGTGAGTGACCACCGGGGGTCGCCAAACACCAACAAAACCTAACCAATCATCCGCGATCGCTGAGATTCTGCTTGCTGATGAATTATGGGTAGCCTAAAGTTAATATTCCAACGGGTACATAAAACATCTGAAGTATCAAAGGATGTGTGATAAAGTCTCATTTCAGCAAATTAAACCCAAATATTTTTCGAATGGGACGTCCGGAATGGGAGAAGAGAACAGACCCGTTCCTCCGGTCAAGTGAGGATCGGATTCTCGATACTCAAAGTTTCCATAAACCCTTTCTGTGGACAAGTGATGAAATTTCGCTCGCAGCCTAAATAATCAACACAGGCGTTCAGCTGGGTCTCGACGGGCAGCGCGCTCAGATGACGAAGGAAATTGCTTGCTCGCGTTGATCTTAAGTGCAGCATGAACTGATTAAAGGGAGATGGAGAGGCTGATTGGTTTAAAGCCGCGTAATTGACTCGGTGCAGAGGTTAATGCCGCTCTTATCTAGAAGAACAACCTTTCAACACTCCACGTCTCTACTCTGTGGCTCTAATGGTTTTATCAGGCTCGTGCCGTTTTGGAGCAGATGGGATGAAGAAAACCAGTCGGAATAATCCAAAGAAACGTGCCGCGTCAGCACGGAAGAACCGAGTTCGAGACCCGGCCTGAAGATCTCTAGCAGCAACAGAACGCTTTGATATTTTTCAAAGGTCTTTAACCTTCCCATATTGTTACTTATTATTTGAAGTGGAATGCGGACAAACACCGAGACAAGAGGTCAAAGGTCGAGCCGCTGCTTCTCATTAAAGCCAGACAATCTCCCCACGAAGTCCTCAAGACATTCCTCTTTAATAACTGACTGGTGACCGCCGCTCAAAGACCTGCTCTGTGATTGGCCGGCCACCCTCTCAGGGCGTGTCTCTCGAGGCCAGAGACGCTGGGATTGGCTCTAGCTCCCTGTGGCCCAGAAATGGAAAAGCTGTCATGGATCGATTCGCAACACAGGATTACGAGTTGTGACCAGACGGAACCAGTTCAGTTCACAGTTTGACGAAGCTTCTTCCTGATCAGAAATCTGGACAGTGGAGTCCACAGCCTAGATTTCTAAAGGCGCTTCATAAAATATCTTGATGGTCAACTAACTAACTAATGGACGATTCCAACAAGAACAACAGGAACCGTTGTCCGTGTGCTTACATTTACGACGAAGTTTATCTGAACTACGATCTAGTTTCCTCGAGAGTCCTTTTGATAAAGTGTGGACGTTGATGAAGCTCCTTGAACAGCGACGGCTCTCAAGCGCAGAGGTCAGGGGTCATCGGAGCTTATGTAAGACGTACAACTGCGTTGAGCGATGGCGACGTTGACCCAGTGACCCGCGAGACCTCCAAACGCCCCTGTCGGACCGTGCTGAAATATCCCCGCTCATTATTGCCTCGTGTGTGTTCAGATGTTCTGTGACGAACGCCATCCGCGCTCGATTGATTAGGTCTGGCGGAGAACGGCATTAATGATGCACGCGGCCGATTCCGCGCATTCCTGCGACGCTATCTGATGTGCGTCCAGTAACTAACGCATCCATCACGCTTCGCCGGCCGCGATCCTTCGCAAAGCATGATTGTGCAAATCTACGTGAGGAAATGTGCGCTCCAGATTGCGCTTTACGCAACGAGGAGGAGGGGCTTGAGCGGCGGATGCGCCCCGCTCCCCAGCAGCGCCTGTATCCCATCATTCCTTGAATCCATCAGCTCCGGTTCGGGGGCCTTCTGCACTGGCCCGGCATTCCAGAGAAATGATGTGAAACAGAAATGCATCAAATTCCTGATCTGGAATACATCGTTGGGTTCTGCCTGTCCGCGGCCCCTCGCTAGATACTGTAAAACAGCGCTGCGAGGAGCCATGTGTTCCGCCGAATTCACGGAGTGTGTGGAATGTGTCAGAGCTGTAAAAGTCGCCGCTCTCTGTGGAAGACATTATTCGCTGGGAGGAAGACGACACGTCAAACCCTTCGCTTCTTACCGGCGAATGGGTCAATCGGTTAGAAAGGAATCCAGACACGCTAACTGCGCAGTAAAAAAAAAAAAAGTGAAGGATTACTGACATAAAAGTCGTAGAGTTATTGGCTTTCCTGCAGCTCCACCAGTCGAGCTGGTGTTTACTATGCTGCGGGTTGGAGGTTCGATTCCCAGGGAATTGGTTTAACGTTTGCAAGTGTTGATCAACGTTCGTGATCAACACAGATCACGATATATTCTGGACTGTTACACATTGAATCCTGCAGCATTCATAATCCTGCGATTAATTTGATTTCAAACGGTTTTATTGTGTTAAGCTTATTACCGCCTAGCAAGCTTAAACCATTCTCGTTGATTCGATGTGAAATCAGACGTTTTGTTCTCGCGTCATTTTGAGAAGTGGGTTCTGATTGGTTGTCGCATCTGTCTGTCAATAGCACCGAGAGAAATGGTTACGGCGCTCGTAATGATGCAGATCACGATGTGATATACAGTGGTATGAAAAAGTTTGCCCACCCCTTTCAATTTTCATGATTTTCCTTTATAACTCATTGGTTGTCTGGATAAGAAATTTCAATTAAATATATCATATAGGAGACAAACACAGTGATATTTGAGAAGTGAAATAAAGTTTGTATGATTTATGGAAAGTGTACAAGAATTATTTAAGCAAAATTAGCCATGTGCATACATTTAGGCAACCTGAAAAGCTGAAGGTCATTTGATTGATTTCAAATTGGTTTGGTAACCTCAGTGACCCTTGACCTCCATACACAGGTGAATCCAATCATGAGAAAGTATTTGAAGGAGGCCAATTGTAAGTGTTTCTCCTCTTTGCATCTTCTCTAAAGTGTGGCAAAATGGGAGCCTCAAAACAACTCTCAGATGATCTGAAAACAATGATTGTTGAACATCATGGTTTAGGGGAAGGACATAGAAAGCTGTCTCAGAGATTTAAGCTCTCAGTTTCAACTGTGAGGAATTGGAAGACCAGAGGCACAGTTCTAGTTAAGGCCCGAAGTGGCAGACCGAGAAAAATCTCAGATAAGCAGAGGCGCAGGATGGTGAGAACAGTCACAGTCAACCCACAGAGCAGCTCCAAAGACCTACAACATCATCTCGCTGCAGATGGTGTCACTGTGCATCGTTCAACTATTCAGCGCACTTTACACCAGGACAAGTAATGCGGAAAAAGCCTTTTCTCAGCACACGCCACAAACAGTGTCGCCTGAGGTATGCTAAAGCACATTTGGACAAGCCAGCTTCATTTTGGAATAAGGTGCTGTGGACTGATGAAACTAAAATAGAGTTATTTGGGCAAAAGAAGGGGCGTTATGCATGGCGGAAAAAACAACACAGCATTCCAAGAAAAACACTTGCTACCTACAGTCAAATTTGGTGGCGGTTCCATCATGCTGTGGGGTTGTGTGGCCAGTGCAGGGACTGGGAATCTAGTTAAAGTTGAGAGTCGCATGGATTCCACTCAATATCAGCAGATTCTGAAGAACAATGTCCAGGAATCAGTGACAAAGTTGAAATTGCGCTGGGGCTGGATCTTTCAACAAGACAATGACCCTGAACACTGCTCAAATCTACTAAGGCATTCATGCAGAGGAACAAGTACAACGTTCTGGAATGGCCATCTCAGTCCCCAGACCTGAGTATTATTGAAAATTTGTGGTGTGATTTAAAGCGGGCTGTCCATGCTCGGAAACCATCAAACCTGACTGAACTGGACATGTTTTGTAAAGAAGAATGGTCCAAAATACCTTCTGCCAGAATCCAGACTCTAATTGGAAGCTATAGAAAGCGTTTAGAGGCTGTTCTTTTTGCAAAAGGAGGATGCACAAAATATTGAGTTATTTTTTCTTTTGTGTTGCTTAAATGTATGCACATGGCTAATTTTGCTTAAATAATTCTTGTACACTTTCCAGAAATCATATAAACTTTATTTCACTTCTCAAATATCACTGTGTTTGTCACCTATATGATATATTTAATTGAAATTTCTTATCCAGACAACCAATGAGTTATAAAGGAAAATCATGAAAATTGAAAGGGGTGCCCAAACTTTTTCATACCACTGTACATCACAAAAATTGATTACTGAATCTGTATAAAATTGTTTAGAAATCTGAATTTTCTGAAATCTGAATATTTTTTTATTGCGAAATCTTGACACCAAATGGCATTTTCAATCATTCCCAAATTTCCCTGTTTCATTTCCAATCATTATTGAAATGAAAATAATTTTTCAGTTAGTGTTCAATTAGAAAATAATTCCTTCCGGTCTAGTCAATAATCACCACTGGTTTATTAGGCACAGACATAGTCATCTTCTTAAAACAATTATCTCAAGCCATCATGCTAAACACTCCCTGATTGGCTTGTTGTGAAAGTGGGCGTGGCCTGCTATACCTTAAGCAGGTGATGTTTTTTTCTGCACAGAATTGGAGATTTGAAGACCAGCTGTTTTTAGTGGAATATACGTATACACACACACACACACACACACACACACACACACACACACACACACACACACATTATCTAGGAAAGTTGTTTGCAATATGACTTTTTACCACAATTACTTTAACTTATCTATAATCATGGTATCTTTCCCTTTTTCATCATGAGCCAATCAGATTAAAGAAATTGAGGAAAAACGGGAATGCTTGAACTATAGCATGCAGCTTTAATTTAATAGTTAAAAATGGTTTTGTTTTAGCTTGGTGAAGTCGGCTGAGGATGTTGGAGTAAAAGTTGACATGTTTTGGTGGTAGAAAGACATGTATAAATATGTATACGTGCACTTTCGAAACTGTCGCTCATCTGGACCGCGTCATTTCCCTTTAAACGACATAAACACCGAACGACCTTGACGATTTCTCCTGAACTTGCCTGAATCTTTCATTTGTGTGTGTGTTTTGGACCGTAAACATTAGTGAAGTGACATCAGCAGGAATGGGATGGTTCTGCGTAGGTGAGACGCGGTTCTGGCGCGAGCGGGGCAGAGTGAACTTCAGCGTCTGTGTGGAATGCTGGACATGCTAATAAAAGGGATTATTCCCTGTGTGTTTAAAGCCTTTCCTTCTCATCCCTGTTGCTCTTCTTTGGACTGAGGAATGTGAGGAAAAGAGCAAATATAAAACATTGCTGCTTCAAAAAAGAAGAAAAGCAAACACCCCCCGCGGGGGACCTGACCTCTTTCCCGCCGCAGAGTGTGTGTGTGTGTGTGTGTGTGTGTGTGTGTGTGTGTGCGGTTCCTGTGGCCGGTTCTCCCATCTCTAATCTGTGTACAACAATCAGATTACAGTACACAACTGTAAATTACAACAGCAGCAATTCACTTCATATAAAGAATGGCTCAAATTAACAATAACCATATTTTATGTAAATACACATACACAGTAATACACATACATTTGCATGTACGTGTTTATGTATCTCTAAATGAGTATGTTATTATATACCGTATTTACGCAAATATAAGCACCCATATTTTGGAATGTTTGATGCTCAAAAACATAAATAAAATAAAGAAACATCAGATGCCGCGACACTTAACAGAGGCAAAATAACACTGGAAGTAAGATTAGACTACATACAACCATTAATATTGCAACACACAAAAACCACAAACCACGACCGGTTAGCCTATCTTAGCGGTAACAAACGGGTCCAATGTGTAATTGCAGAAAGAGTCAACAGTCGAAAATGAAGAACAAGGGCAAGAAGTTAAAAATCCAAGGAACAGACACAATCAAAACGCTCGGTCTGCTAAACATCCTTCGCTTCGCATCGACTCTCTTCACACAGTGTCAGACAAAGCTCGACGGGCCTCACGCAGTTGCTTTACGCATGCGCCATTCTAGTGCAAAGGATCTTGGGATATAGGTTCTGACAACTAGAATCGACTTTTTGTTATCTATCATTCAAGCAAAACGATATCAAAATGATACGAGTCACAAGTTAGCTTTGTTAAAGAAAGAAAAAATAGTATGTTTAAGAGAATATTAACATAATTGAAGCAGAAATGTAAACATTTGAAAAAATGTTTAATATATGAAAAATCAGGGCGGTGCTTATATTCGCGTAAATACTGTATATGTGGGTGGTTGTTTGCATATATAAACGTGCAAATATTTGTGTGTACATATTCAATATGTTTGTGTGTATATGAGTATATGTATAAATGTATATGTTTGTATATGTTAATGTGTGTGTTTCTGTCCATGTTTATGGCTGTATAATTATTAATATTAGATAAGATAAGATTGTGTTATGAGTGTGTCAGCAGTCGAGAGATTAATCCGCATCTCTGACACTGGAGTTCAGAACTACACAAAATCTGGGAAATGTCCAACGCGACAAGTTTGGACAGTCGGTCGCGCTCCAAACGCGAAGGAATGAGGGAAGAAAACAAACAAGTCGCGGATATTCAGTGTCCTAAGCAGCGGAAACACAAACAGCGACAATAAATCCGTTTGCGAGGCAGATCTGAACAAAGCATCGCTCCGTCACGTTGGCGTGAACAACAGCGCGGGATCTATTATTAGTGTGGGAAGGAGGTTTGATGTCATGCTCGCGGTGGAGAAACTGGATCCGCTGACCTCTGACCCTTCCGCGCGCGGCCCGAGAAAACACTGCTACAGGAGAATACGAATTACAGGCCGAGGAAAAAACAAATCCATCACTAGTGTCACTCGCCAATAAATTCACAAACGAAGGCGAGGAAGGAGTGAGAAGTCTCCGGGAGCCAAACCAAAGTGTCATCAATATATGAATAATTACGAATTGAGCTACTTTTTCCAGGAACTTCTGATGGTTTTTAATGGTCTCTTGGTAGCTTTTCACCGCACACGGTTCTTGAAACTGGGAGCGAGTGAATATATTTAATCTGATAGATGCAAAAATATGGAAAGAGCAGGATGGACAGAGAGACAAAGAGAGATGGATGGAGAGAGAGTTGTGTTAGAAAGAAGCAGGTGTTTGAAACACTGGATCATAAGGAAAGCAGGAATGTCTTGAATTGTAATGAAATTTGGATAAAAGCGTCTGCTAAATGACTGTAAAGTAAAGTGAAGTAAAGTAAAGAGCGAGAATGAGATACAAAAAACTAGCAAGAAAAAAAGAGTGAGAGTGGTTGAGAGATGATCCAGACGGAGAGTGGGATAGACATGATCTAGAGAGAAAGAGATAGACAAAACGAGCGAGAATGACAGTTGATTTAGAAAATTGGAGAGAAAGTGAGAGACTTACATGGGAAGAAAGAGAGATGGACAGATAAATTATTAAGAGACGGAAAGAGCGTTAAAAAATCATGGAAAGAGAAAGAGTGTGTGTGTGTGTGTGTGTGTGAGAGAGAGAGAGAGAGAGAGTGATAGAGAGAAAGTGAGACATAAAGAGAAATGTTTGAGACAGGGATACATATGATATGAAGAGCAAGACTGAAAGAGTGAGAGAGAGACAGACAGAGGTGATTTAAAAAGAGAGTGAGACAGACAGAAATGGTTTAAAGAGAGAATAATTAAAGAAAGTGAGATAGGAGGAGAGAAAGTGAGCTAGATGGATAAATGATAGAGACAGAGAGAGTGAGACAGGGAGTGAATGAGAGACTGAGGAGATGGAGGGAGCGAGAGAGATGAACAGAAACGTGTCAGAGAGAGACAGATAGAGTGAGAGTGACAGACAGATGGAGAACGAGTATTTGATGTGTGTTAAATGCAGTATTTAGTAGAATGAAGATCATCAGTTCGTGGAAAAACATCTGCAAATTCCAGACGTGGAATGAAAAATGCCCTTCGATGTTTCTGTCTCCAATTTCGACTTGATTCAAAACTGGGTCAAAAACACACAGTCACGGCGATGACATCATTGTATTATTCCAATCGCAGGAATGTTCCTCACATTCTAGACGTCAAGCGACGTGTAGCGCTTTAGAGTCGCGTCTTCTCCTACGCTACTTCGTTAATCCACTCAAACGCGTGAAACTTTTCTTCGGTATGTGGTGGAACCGCGAATCGCCTCCAGAGAGAATTTAACCCCAGTTGACCTCTGGACGGAAACTTAAATCTGAAGTGTTCGCCGGGGACGCGCGAGGTGTCGACAACAGCGTTTCACTGCCGAGCGCTGGAACGTCCCGGGTTAGAAAAATCTGCCGTGAAAGTAAAACAGACAGTTCCGAAAGCGCTAATCCCAGAAGGCCGTGCGGAGAGTAGACGCATCGGGAAAGGCCGTCTCTGTTTGGAGAGAAAACACGCCGCGGCTCGCCATCCATCAGCACACGCCGCCGATCTGATTACACATCACGCGCCGCACTGCAAGCTAGCCGAACCCTAACGCCATTAATGAGCCGCGCGGATTCGCCAATGCCACTGTTTCCAATTACGAAAATGTGACACGGAGCCGAGAGTGTAAAATCAACTTATCTGACCTGAAGTATCTAGAGAAAATACACCTTACTGGTGAAAAAACAAAACAAAAAAACTCGCCTGAGGACTTTTAATATGTAATATTGGTAAAAGACGATTGTAACTGTGAAAAGGCCCCTACAAATGCACTGAACTTGAAAATAAAAGAGTTAAAAATTAAACTTGTACAAACACGCAGAGACGGCAGGATACAAAATGCCATTTAAAATAGTTTTTCTATAATAATAATAACATCATATTAAACCTTTATCACAAAGACATTGAACATGTGTGCGTGAACATTTTCAAAGTAAATGTAAAAAAATCTTGTTCATTCAGGGTGTAAATTCAAGTTCTGAGCGATTGTAAGGCGCTTTTCAGAGTTTTAACTGTCTCAAAGCGCACGTGTGAATATAGTGAATAAGAGGATTGTTGCTTATTAATTCATAGCAGTTGGTGTTAAAAATAATATGAATATCACTATGACTATGACAAAGACCATTCCTAATCAAAGAATTTCCAATGTAAAATGTCAATATTAATCTCCACTTCTGAAAAGCGATTATAGTCATACACTGATGTTGTAACATTTGTATTAATAGCCAATTAATTGGACAAAAGGTGTGTGTATATACAGTATATTTACTACTATATATAACTTACTAAAATGCAAAAAAACTGAGGTGCTCTGCCAGTTCAGATAAAATTTTATGAAAATAACGAGATTTAATGTATTAAATGCCGATTTGTTGGTCTAAATAGGCATGTATTTAGTTTTCATTTAAAACAGCTGTGCTGTAATTTAATAACATAGAAAAAAAACATTAATAAAGAATCTAGCTTTGAGAATCTAGAGATACGATCGAATTCCTCTTTAAAGCATCTTTAGTGTGTGTGTGTGTGTGTGTGTGTGTGTGTGTGTGTGGTTACTAAAGTCTTGATCTCGGCTGAAGAGATGAGAAATGTCGGCCGGTGTGATGGTTTCACTGGTGAGGCTTTTATAAGGCTGAAGATCCTGATGGAGGAAGACGTCGATGATGAAGACGAAGCACATTCCACCGTCAGCGTTCCAGAGAACCATCATCTGGCTGGTTTGTGCGGTTACGTAACCAGACTTCTTCAAGTTCTTTGGGCCTGTGTGGATCTGCCGAGGTTTGGCTCGGGTCTCCTCACATCCTCACGAACGCTTCACGCCGTGGAACCATCTGCAGCTTAAGGAATGTCACGGATGTTTCTGGAGGAACTGCTAATCTGCCTCTTTGGTTGTTCTCACCCGCCGTCGAGAACGTCTTCTGTGACTAATGAGATGGTGGAGATGATTCATGGGAAACTATGCCACGGCTTATATAACTGTTTTTAACGAAGATGGTGGAGATCTGGACATTTCGAGTGTTCAATGTTTGGAAGTAGGTCTGTCAAAGTTAACGCGTTAACGCACGCGACCAATTTTTATTACATAAGTCGTAGCATAAGTGAATCAAACGTCGGAATACGTGAGAGCAGACTGATGTGCGGAGGATTCGGAGCTGGGGAGATGTTTGTCGCTCCGTGCGATGACCCGGCCTGGGATCCAGCGGGCTTAATGCGGCTGCGGTACACATGTGTTCTGCTTTAGCGGGTGTATTTTTAGACACTGAAGAGGAGGTGGTGGTCTCGGGGTGGTACACACAGGGCCAGGGGTGGATGGCTGGGGGCGATTACTCCAAATGTAATTATACAGAGAGCAGGTTGAAGTTCAGCGCGTGATTAATATACGGAGAATGCGAAACATCCTGATGGCGATGAGGGATGAGGTGATAATGCCTTTGGTTCTTTAAGCTTTGCTGGAGGCTTTCTCTTTTCCAGAAGGTGGAGTAAATGCCTTTGTTACTCACAAATACGCGTATTGGAAACACATGGCGTGCTGTCTGTTTCTGCGTAAAGCCGATAAACATTCCAGCATGCGACGCTGAAACAACAAAACAAAGCCTGGCCAAATCCAGCATTCTTCAGCCAAACCCAGGCCTTCACTGTCGTTCCTGGACACTCGTGAAAGAACGATGGCTTTCTCTCTTCCGGGAATTCTGACAGTCGGCGTTTCATCCTAAAGCGTCGAGCCAGGACGGACACTCGAACGTTACTTTACGCTTACTATATACTTACAGTACATATGTGTGACTTAGAGATGCACAATTAATCGTTAAAAGATCGCGACCTTGAGATCACACGCACACCAGTGTTACTATTGGATCAAACTGGTTCCAAAAAGAGTTTTTGCACATATCTTCACGCTCGCGCGCAAATCTCTTCTTCTTGAGTAGAAATCGTTTTAGGACTTTTTTGACTCCTTGCTCTGATTGGTCAAAGCAAACCCGCCGTCGACTTCCCCGCCCACCACCACAGCTCCTACAACTAAAATCGGTGGAAGGACTTTGCAGATGTAAAAAATATGAAAAAGATTTTTTCTTTACAACATTACATTATATTTCAATTTAAAGTATTTCGAGTAATACGTGTTATTCTATTTGCTGTTTGACAACTTGATGTTCAGGGTTAAATCTGAACAAATCCAGAATTGTAATATTTAAGTAAAACAAAATTGTGAATCTCATTTTATTCAGAATTTTGCAACTCTAGCATGTATTTGAATATTTTTTTTATTTTTCTTATATAGTTTATGCATGTGAAAATCTAGATTCAAGCCTGATTTACATTAAACTGAAGTTAAACTGAAATTATTTGTAAAATGTTCAAGTAATATTTACTGCTAAAACTAATTTAATATAATAAAAACAGCATGTTTTATTCAAAATGTTTTTTTCTTTATTCATAATTTTGGTTCATTGACATTTTTACAAGAATAATATTTGTTCAAAATATTAGAAGTAAATTTTCCAAGTAGTTTTTTCAGTGTGTGTGTGTGTGTATGTATTATATATATATATATATATATATATATATATATATATATATATATATATATATATATATATATATGTCAGATCTTAGTTTCTGTTTTGTAATTTAGTAAAAATATATAATTATTCCCACTTAAGTTGCATTTATTGCAGTTGATTTGTAGCTCTCGCTGTAAAGGGATTTTTGGAATTGTCTTTGATAAAAATGACAAAATGACTTTTAAATCCACACGTTTTTTTTTCTAACAATCGCTACATGATCAAAACAATATCCCCAAATCCCGATCGTAAAATTGACGTTTTTTTTTTCTCGGAATGTTGGATCACTTTAGTGTGCGTCTTTGGTATCGCAACAACGGTCAATCAGTGTCGATTGAAAAGACGACAAGTAATGACATCATTGTGAGTGTGACACCAGCCACAACAAAGGTCACATGGTGTGGTTCACGTGTATCAGCATCAGATGAAAGTGTGAGCGGAAGCGCTGAGGTCAGGGATGGCGAGACATTCAAAGGCCTGTTCGCACACCGGCGGCTTTCCTGCGCTTTACTCACTGTGTCCACACAGGTGCTTCCTCCTCGCTCTTCATCTTCATCTTCACCGAGATGCTGCTGTTCATGGCTGGACCTCATGCTGATGCGTTTCTATGAAAACACGTCCTGGTTCCCTCCAACAACACCACACTGTCGGACCCTCTGTCAATGAAAGGAAAGTCAAGGAATAAAGGAACTGAAAATACTACAACAGACATGGTTCTTTCTACTGAGAGGTAAACAAGAGATCAAAGAAAACAAATAACACATTACTTTACACTATAAATAGTTTTAGTTTTAATTCCTAGCTGCACTTATAAATTGTAACATTACTTTATTTCGTAAACTTTATTTCTGAGTCACAAGGAGTTTTGGGCCTGAGGCGGGACACACCCTCTGGATTGTTGACCAACCAATCACATAGCGGGTGATCAACACCTCTGATCAATTGTCCAATCCCGACTCACCTGAAACGCATGTTTTTGGACTCTGGAGATCCAGAGAAAACACACGCAAGCACGAGGAGAAATGAACGACCCCAACTCAAAGAACGACTCCAACTGGCCTTGAACTCACACCTTGACAATTTATATATATATATATACTGTCAATATATATTAGTGCTGTCAAAGTTAACGCGTTAACGCATGCGAATAAGTTAATTTGTTTATCACGTCAAACTTTATTTTATATACATATGTATTATTAAATATTAGATCATAAGATCTACGTATAAGATCCTATATATATATACATTGTATATATAACACTTAAATGCCAATTTTGTTCACCTCACCAGGTGTCAAATTTTGGTCGATATTGACATGACAGCATGATGACTGGCACAAACTGCACAACTGTGTTCCATCGCTTCCCAAAGCGCTGGGGACCAGAAGTGTCAGGTAATGTGGGAAAAATACTTTACTTGGCTTATTTATACTTTTCTAGAGTAACAATTTTCCCCACCCACTTTTTACTTCTACTCTTTAAATGTCATGTACTTGAAACATCTGTACTTCCTAAAATAGCCAAGTTACTCATCCTTCATTTCAGATAAAAAACAGGGATGGCCATTATTGTCGATTGTGGGTAGATTGCATGGCATTGAAGAAAAAAAAGTTTAAAATAGGATAAAAATGAAAAATGTGTGGGCACCTCTGCTCTACAATATCCAGATCAATCGCACCATTACTGCCGGTTACTGTAATCTTGTTTGTGGTTGGATGAAACGCTTAAAGGCGTGTCATTCCTGTCACCCTATTGGTTTGGACGTTATTCATCGCTCCTGTGCATCAGCCAATGAAACGGCTCAAAGAACTTTGAGAAGTAGCTGCTTTTGCGACTGAACAAATCATATTGATAAATCTTTAAAGCATGAGCTTAACTGATGTTATTTTGTTACGTCACTCCATCAAAGATCATTGATGAAGAGGGACTGATGTTTGACTTTGTACTAGTCATCATATTTCCCACTTTTGTGCGCTTTGAGACTTAAAACTGTGAAAAGTGCCTTACAAATGCTCAGAACTTGAACTTAGAAACACACGTTAATGCTAAGTAGCGCACATATATGTATTTTCGCACTTAATGTTCTTTAATTTCTTTAACTTCTTTAATGTTATCACATTGTAAAAAAACCCATACATTTTCAGTGTAATTATACACTGCAGCATTTTAAAATTTGAATTAAAATTTGATTTGATATAACAACATAGTTCTCTACTCTTAAAATATCACAGTCAATGGTGGTGTTTTTTCTTGTATTTTATACTAAAAGTATTACTTTTATACTTCAAGTAGTTATCAAACCAGTACTTTTACTTGAGTAAAAATGTCGAGTTGATACGTTTACTTCCACAGAAGTCTTTTATAACTCTAGCATGTATACTCACACATGACATGGCGCTGGAAGTTATCTTGCTAGAAATAGCCATCAGAAGACGATTTCGAAGGATCGATCGATCGATCGATCGATAGATAGATAGATAGATAGATGGATGTCCTTAATAACAAAAATTCCGAGTAACAAAATTCGTCGCTGGAAAAAAATCGTCCCAAGTTTCTTTTCGCTACACGAAACGAGCACGTCTATATCCTACCGCAAGCGTGTATGGATGAGAGAGTCCAGACGTGTAAAAAAACTGTTTTTGTCCAGTTGTCCGCCACTATATCAATTATACATTGTACCTTTATAAATATAGCTTTGAATATTAATTAAACAACTGCTATGTAACATTTTTATTAAATGTATTAACAATAATAACAAAACAACAAAAAATGTTTGTCCGAATTTACAAAGTGTTGACACGAATTAGACAAAATACATGCAAAATGTACATTGTACAAAATGTACGGATCAGCTAACAAAATTCCCGCCTAACGAAATGGCACGGATTAATTTGGAACATTCCGGTACACCTGTATTTCATGAAAGATTGTTTCTAATGGCTAAAGTGTGCCAAGGAAATGTCGCACACATTACACCACCACCACCAGCCTGACACTAAACAAGTATATTGTTACGACGCCATCCGGGTCTTCACCATCTCCGGCCGCTCCTCCACTCACCAGCTGCCCATCATCATCATCAGCCCGATCTGCCACACCGGTTCTTCATCACCCACACTCCCCGGACACTATATAACCACCAGTCTACTCCTCAGTCTTTGTCTGTCATTGTCCACGATCGTCTGATCCCGACGCACCAGCACAGACTCACCTACCTTCGTCTTCACCATCCCTCTCTTCATCATCTTCATCATCGTCTTCTTCGTCCCGTCATCTGTATCCTGTGTCAGTATCTGTCCTTGTATTTCCTTAGTGTTTGTATTAAACGTCACTGTGCACGAATCTGCTCCCAATTCCGTCTTCTGTTTCTCCCTCGCTCACGCTCACCTTCTATCCGAGCGCTGAGCGTAACATATATAAGTGTATGTTTGCATTTATTTGTGTTTTTTAGTGTATCTGGAGCGCAGAAATTGTGACAAAATGTCAACAACAAGGTACTGCACATACAAACACACAGACACATACGTATAATAGAGCTGGTTAATCGTTAAAAAAAAAAAATATATATCGCGATCTCGATTCTACCCTCTTTGGAATCTTAATCCAGCATTTATACTATTCTGCCAAACTCTCTGATCTACAACCAGCATTCTCTGTGAGCTTGTGTGTGCGCCCAAACACAATCATTTAAATACTATAAATGATGATCTTGCATTACTTCTGTCGGATTTCGCCGCCCTAATTTGCCACCTGTGGTTTCACGTGCGCTTAATTACCTGAACTAGAACAATGTGAGTCGAGTGGCAGTTGAGTTTAAAAGAAAAAAACCAGAAAATAAACAGGGAGAATGAGTGAGGAAACTCAACGGTAAAGTAAGTCTGCCATCAACTCTGACATTTTACTACCTGAAAAAAAGATTTTATTCTGAAGTGTGTGTGTGTGTTTACTGCAGTTTCAAATCAGAAGAGACACTCAGCAAACCACATACAGTTGTGGACAAAATGATTGGTACCCCTTCAAAAAAAACTATTGTTTGAAAAGTATTTCAAACGTGCTTTTAAACTGAGCTACTAATTTTGTCCTAAACTTTACATAATTCTGTACCTTGGAATGTTGATTTTTAAGTTTCATGGTGAATTTTTTTCTTTACAACATTATTTTTGCATTACATGTTTCATTCAACTTATTCAAATTTGAAGTGAATTTATTTAGTTTTTTTTTTTTTAAGTTTATCAAAGCGCAGAAATGTACTGTATGTACACACACGAACGTATAAGTATCAATATAATATGAACATCTGACGCTTGATTGATCTTCATCGGCGTGATCTAGCTTGCTCTTCTGGTCATAGCCCATAGTCTGAACAACAATGGACATATTTTTCCTTTTTAACTGACTGTTCCCCAAATTTTTTTAAACTCATATAAAGAATCGACATTTTTCTTTTTAAAGACTTTTTCACATAGCGTCTTTGCTTTGGTCTTGGACTAAGACAAAGCGCTATATAAATGAACTTGAACTTTATGAGGTAATAGATAACCCGGGGTAGCGGTACGTATGATATATTGTTGTGGATTTTTCAACAGAAAAGTTGATATTTAGAACATTAAATAAATGAATAAATAATATTGTGGAATAAAGACCAATATTTGGTACACAATTTTACAGATGTACTTTTGTTGTGTTACAGGAGTTAATTTTGCACAATTGAAGCATGTTAAAGCTTCAATTTTATATATACATATATACAATTATAAAATATGAATACTATTTTATTATTATTATTATTATTTTTATTATTTAAAAGGTCTATTTTTAAGACTTGTTTAGTTACACGTTTTTACAGATGGGTATTGTTGAAGCTTGATTTTTCAACAGAAGAGTTGATATTTAGAACATTCATTTAAATACGTATGAGATATTAAGTACGTATGAGATATTGTTGAAGCTGGATTTTTCAACAGAAAAGTTAATATTTAGAACATTAAATAAATGAATAAATAATATTGTGTAATAAAGACTAATATTTGGTACACAATTTTACAGATGTACTTTTGTTGTACTACAGAAGTTAATTTTGCACAATTAAATGATATTAAATAGAAAATATTAATACTATTTTATTATTATTATTATTTAAAAAGTCTATTTTTAAGACTATTGTTTTGTTACAAGTTTTTACAGACGGGTATTGTTATTACGGGTATTACAGGAGTTAATTTTGCACCATTAAAGCGTGTTATAAAGCATTTTCATCTACCTCTGTTCATCAAAGCCTGTCTGAATTTGCCAAGGCCGCATCTATTCTCCTCTCTTTTGGAAATCAAAATATGATCACCCTAATTTTCCCGATGGTCTAGGCGGTTTCTGCAGACGAAGAAGAAGAGGCTGAACCCGGGATCAGCGCGACAGGAACACGGCAGCATTCCTCAGCGAGCGTAATCGGTTCCATCAGCCGTGTTTATAGCGTGTCCTCGTGCCCCATAAACACTCTGAGCAAACAAGCTGCAACGGTTTAAGATGCCTGGCATTTTTTTGCCCGGTGCCGTGGTCTACGGGGGGTCATTAACTCGGCATTAATCACACACCACACGCACTGGACGCTGTGCTGGGGACGCAGAGACTTCCAGAGGCTCCAAATGGGAAAAATGTGTCCACGGCCTCACTGGTTCAAAGAGTTTGGCAGTGTGATTTATTCTCCTATTTTCCATGTTGCAATGAAGCCTGGAATGATTTGGGGAAATATCCGTGGGGTCAGAGGAACAACAAGTGGATGAACTGCTGGTCGACACACACACACACACGAGCGCGGCCGGACCGTCGGCACTTCCTGTTTACGCTCCGACACTTTGCGGCGTCTGCGTCAGTCTGATGGACGGACACGTCTCTGACACACCAGCGTCTGCTCTGATTGATATCAGACAATATGTGACAACAGTCGAGGAAAACAAGACTAATGTAAACACACGAGTCTAATGCACACACACACTTTTGAATACACTCTCTCTTGCACACACAAACACACACTCTCTTTTGCATACATTCTTTCTTGCACACACACTCACACTAAATCTTTTTGCATACTCTCACTCACAAACACTCTTGCATACACTCTCTTGCACACTCACACACACACACACACACTCTTTTGCATACACTCTTTCTTGCACACACACACACACACTCTCACAAAATCTTTTGCATACACTCTCTTGCGCACACACACTCACTCACAAACACTCTTTTGCACACACACTCTCACTCACACACACACTCTTGCACACACACGTGTGCAGACACACTCACACACACACACACACACACTATTTCGCATACACTTGCACGCACGCGCGCACACACACTCTTATACACACACACTCACAAACCCACTTATGACGACACACACTCTTACACAGAAACACACTCACTCACATTGTTTTGCATACACACTCTAATACACTATTGCACGCACGCACAACAATTCCAGTTGTGTTTCTCGTGTTCCATGTTAAAGGAGTGTAAATCAGCTGTAATTACGGGTGGGGGTGCGGTAATTACGCGGCTCTGACGTGAATGACACTATCTGGCGCGCGCACGCACGATCTCAGACGCTGGGTTAACAACACATTCATCAGATGAAGCGTGTGTGTGTGTGTGTGTGTGTGCGTGTGTGATCGGAGCAGTGAGAACACACGGAATCTGAGCGGACATTTATCTTCCGACTCTTGGCTTGTTAAAACAACACGCGATACACTTTCTACCTGTTAAAAACTCAGCCAAGACTGTGCAGTTACGCAACGGTGCGGCGGGAGCGCGCGCGCGGGATTCTCCGGAGCATTTTACTCCAGGAGTATTTATGACCCGGTGTAGCGGAGGAATCAATCCACTGTCCCGCAGATCGGTGACGTCACACGGGTGTTTGTGAAGCCCGGGGTCACGCGGAGGAAGATGCATCACGGCAACTTCCTGTTTTTCTGCCATTGTTTGTCGGTGACACATTGTTGTGTTTGTGACACTCACGCCGTGTTTGAACACACACACACACGCACACACGCGGGTAATAACGACATGTAGAACTTTATGTACTCAGTGCATACAAATCTATAGCAAGCTACTGTATAGGATTACACCTTATTGAAGAGGCAAAATGTAATACACATTTTTTTTTTCATAATTTACAACAACTGCAAACAAATCAATATGTGCAATCTGATCTTGTCTAATATTTTATTTAATATACAATGAAAATACATTTTTACTTCAAATTAAAATTAGAAGGAAAATGTAATAATAATAATAATCCTAAAAACGATAAGAATACTACTAATAATAATAATCAGTGGCTTATATAAAATAAAACGTTTTACATATATAAATTAACTGTTTTATGACAGCATATAATTATTTAAAGAATCATTTAAAAGTGTGCAATAGTGTATGTATTATATGTGTGCATGTAGAATATATGTATATAAATGTGTGTGTGTGTGTGTGTGTGTGTGTGTGTGTGTGTGTGTGTGTGTGTGTTTAACCAAAGAAGTGCACACCCAAATCTCTCATCGGTTGAGTGAGATTGGTGAGAATTAAAACTTTGAAAAGCGCCCTACAAGTACTCATATTATTATTATTATTATTATTATTATTATAGAATTGATCAGGTGTTGAATATTTACTAGTTACTTGATGATGTCATAATGATGACAGACAGAAATAACTTAGATAAACGTACGCACGGCACACACAACAAATTAATTGGACAAATTGAGAATGAACCACTCAGAAAGCAGTCATCCATTTTTCCCATTTCGGGATCTAAGTAAGTCTAACACGAAAACTACACAGAAAGCTGTGGTGTAACGTACTCAAGTAAACTGACTTTGTTAACTTTCCAGTAATACTTCACAAGTATTTATTGGCTACTTTGTACTTGCGCTGAATATCAAAAATATTAGCAACTTTTACTTTTGAATGAACACATTTCTTGGGCGGACAAGGTGACATCGCCACCTGCAGGATGCTGAAGGTACTGGAAATTGGATTCTTTATGACTTTAGTCTTTGTAGAATTGGTGACTTGTACTTTTACTCAAGTAGGGTTTACAGGTACTCTTTACACCTCTGATAGAATGACGCCGGACTCCAATTCCCAGCTTGAATCTCAATCGTGTCTTTTTTGCAGCGGGGCAACAGTGAGATGAAAATATCATATTTTACGTACTAGTAATGAAATCTAACACACAAAAAAAAACAACCGAGACTATATATATTTCATGTTAGGTTACTATTGCCATTAACACTTATTGTGATAAATTACAGATTTTTGAGCTCACTGGTCATGAACTCTTAGATTCCATGATCTTGACTGCAGGACAAACGCCTAAAGGAATGAAGATAAACGCAAGGAAAGGCATTTTTATCCATGTGCAATGACAATAAAAATAATCCAAACCACTACAAATATTCCGAGTGAGTACGTTCACACACACACACACACACACACACAACAGTTGATGTCCCATCATCAAGAACACAACAGCTGTTGGAGTCGAGGGCTTTCTGTACCAAACACAAACCTTCCAGCGCGGAATGTCGTGCAAATCCAAGTGATTTGCGGCGTCTCTTCCACCCTCCACAGCCCCAGATGTGCCGAGATGCTTCAGGGATGATGTAGTGACACCACGGGCTCATCTCTGGCACCACGCCAGCAAAAGGATTCGATGCGAACTCTCCGGCCTTCGCCAATAAAAGCACAAAGTGGCGATCGGTTAAAAGTCCCGCGAGAGTGAAACACGCGCCGCCCGCAGCTAACCAATCGCTTGACTTCTGACACCACAGTCGCTATAAATGCCAGGCATTCCGCCGGCACCAGGTCACTCTGATTGGACACACATGTTTTAACAGTATGTGCTGTCTCACCCCAGCCAAGTCAGAGCAGGGGGATAAACACACGACGCATCCTCAATCACGCCGCGACTGAAATAGCCACTAGACACGTGTTTTACGTTTGGAACATACATGTGCGAGGCCGCTTCTTAATTAGAAGACGACCCCACTTGACTCTATAAACTCACAGTTTGGGCTTCAAAGTCCGGCGGATGAGAGGATGGATGAAGTCGGGATTGCGCTTGTTTGCTAAACAAATATCTATTTTTAATTAAATGTAATGCACATTTTTGCCTCGATCAGAAGACGCTTTTACTGTGGGATCTTTTGTGATTTATGTAGTAAAGATTGGGTATTTCTTATGCTGGGGTTATTGAAAACACGAGGCTTGCTGTTTATTTGTAAAGCTTTATAAAGAATGAAAAAATGAGCACATGTCTTTAACACGTTAGAGATGCTGAGTCGTGTTTCATCTGCTTGACCCATTCAGAGCATCTCCACGTTACTGATGCCGAGTCGTGTTTCATCCAATAATATTCGGAGCAATGACACGTTACTGATGCTGAGTCGTGTTTCATCCAATAATATTCTGAGCATCGGCACATTACTGATGCTGAGTTGTGTTTCATCTACTTAAAACTGCAATCAACCAGTGATGTAAAGTACTTGAATAAAACGACTTTGTTACTTACATTTTTTTGGCTACTTTGTACTTGTACTGAGTATCAAAAACACAAGCAACTTTTACTCTCTACTTGACTACATTTGGTGAATGAGTATTTATACTTTTTTACTTCATTACATTTGAATGCACTTACTGTTATTCGTCACATTGTGATTGTGCGTGACAAGACGGCATTTATCACATAGAGATTGCCATTATATTGCCATCTGCAGGATGCTGAAGGTAAAGGATGATATTTATGAACTAAATTCCATCACCACTTTTCTTGGTGTTTTTGAGCCTAAATTCAGCACGGGTAAAATACTTAAAAGTTATTTTAAAATTGGATACTTCACGACTTGTACTCAAGTTTTTTTTGGAATTAGTAACTGGTGATTAGATGGATGGATGGAAGGACGGACGGACGGAGAGACATAGATAGACAGATAAACAGATGCAATTGTAACGAGGTAAAAATATAATGTGCAGTTCCAAAATACAATAGTGTAAAGGAGTAATTTTAACAGTAAGGTATCCGTACTTTTAGTCAAGTATGGATGACGAGTCGTGTTTTTTCTACTTACACCATTCCAAGGATATCCACGTTACTGACACGGAATCGTGTTAAATCCATTGAAAACATTCCGAGGACCGACACACACACACACACACACACACACACACACACACACACACACGCGCGCGCGCGCGCGCAGACCTGCCAGGATTTCAGGTTTCTCCCCGTTGCAATGCTGTATTTTCCACTGCTCGTGTATACGGTATATTTATAAAACAATACAATATTTGTCAAGCAAACTTTTTAACTAAAACAATTGCACATTCAAAACTATTTGAAAGAATAAAAGTATCAAATGATCATATCGAATACAATATTTATAATTTGCAAAAATATATTGAAACGGATATTTAAAAATATGGCACTGCAAAATTAGATATAAAGAAACAAGTAGGTAGAATAAAACAGACAAACGGTCATTTGGAAGAACAGATATTGGATATTTGGAAGTCACATATTTGTATTTATTTATACGTTATTTTTTTTTTCTGTGTGGATATTTTAACGTGTTAAAATTTTCTTTTTGCACCAAACGGAGTAGCATTCCCAATTTCTCAGTAACCCAGTGACAATAAAGACATTCTATTGTATTCTTAAGACAGAAGAAGAGACAATGACACCTGTCTAATAATGCACACGCTTTTAAGAACAGAATGAAATGATATAAATAAAAAACATGCATGATGTAAACCTCACCGTAAAAGATACAACGTAAATGTTCTGATTCAAATAGAGTAGGTTGTGTATTTTAAGTTAATTTACATTGCTCTTTTTCATAATAGCTTAGATTTTCCAAAACATTATCTGTTAGATTAGGTTCAACTTTATCGACAGTGTGCAAAAGTACATGACAGTAACAATGAAAAGCAGTTGTCATATAATCAGAAGTATATGGCGTATAAATACGGTTATGCAACAAATATTAGATATTGAAATGTACAGACGAGTGGAAACATATGGAGAAAAGTGATATACAAGCTGTGCAGCAAAGAGGAACTATTTATGCAAATTGCACAAAGTGGCTGTGTAGTGAAGTACGAGCTGTTCATTGGCTGTTCAGTGCAGAAATAAAAACTGCTCCTGAGCCTGTTTGTGCAGGTGTTAGCAGATAAAGTGCTAGCTATTTATTGATTCTCAATCCATGTTGTTGTGCTAATTGTTATTGGCAAGTAAAGTGATCACTCATTGTTTGCTTTGGTGCAATAGAAGTTTCCCTTTTGTATTCCTCCATTTCTGGCGCCCCCTAGATGTGTAGTGCTCTTAGCATTTGTAGTGCTGCCTGTGCAACAGAGCGTTACTGATGCTGAGTCGTGTTTCATCCACTGGAAACATTCTGAGCATCGACATGTTACTGATGCTGAGTCGTGTTTCATCCAATAATATTCTGAGCATCGCCTCGATACTGATGCTGAGTCGTGTTTCATCCAATAATATTCTGAGCATCGGCACGTTACTGATGCTGAATCTTGTTTCATCCACTAAAGAAATTCTGAGCGTTGATACGTTACTGATGCTGAGTTGCAATTTATCCAATAATATTCTGAGCATCGACACGGTACTGATGCTGAGTCGTGTTTCATCCAATAATATTCTGAGCATCGACACGTTACTGATGCTGAGTCGCGTTTCATCCAATAATATCCTGAGCATCGACAGACAATGGGTTACACAACAATTTAGCTTGGCGTTCTACAAAGGTGACTAACTGAATAAACTTGACGCGTCTAATACAGCTCTCCTCATAGTCAAAGACACTTGTGTCAAAAGGCCCGGGGGCCAGATGTCATTTTTTTGTGACCCGCGAGAGCTTAAAAGTTCTGAGTGTCTAAAAAAATAAATTAATTAATTAAGATCGTGCATTAACCAAAAAACTACATTACCCACAATGCCTTTCGACTACGGTAGCCGTGGCTGTTTCCACAGTTTCAATGTTATTTTTCTTTATTTACTTGGACAGTTTGATCCTTCGTTAATGGAGTCATGTGGATTTTCATAAGCTGACAAAATGTAAAAGGATTTCTGTTAGAGCAACACGCAACTGCAATTTTCATGTGAATAAGTTATTATAAAAAACTAGTTATTTAACATTAAGGAGTAGTTACATTTGATTACATTTAGTTACATTTATAAGTCACTTCTGGCCCTTTAAGGACAGCCATTATGTGGATGTAGCCCTCGGTGAAAATGAATTTGACACACCTGGTCAAAGCATTGGTACGCCATATTTAACACATTTTTACGGAAGTTTCGAAAGAATAACTCTCATGTTGGTACGATGATCCAACTTGACCTTATACTCAATATCATGCATCATGCAAATTGAAGGTGATCAAAAACAGCGCCAATGAGCTTAAGGCCTTTCCATCTTCGGATTGCACATCCAGCCATTTAAATGCCTTTTGCATCAAGGCTGTGGCGACCTTTAGTGGACCACCAAACGTCTCAAAGCAAAAGTGACAATGCTTGTGGATCTCCACGACCGCCCGACATGTGTTGACAGCTTTTGACTCACTTCTTGTATTACTGTTCAAGGAAATACAGCTTGTCTGAATAACAGTCAATTCTAGAGTCAATCGCATGCTCAAAAGCCTTAATGAAAGATCTGAACTCAAGGACATCACCCATAATTATTGAAATTTCTCGCTGCTGAAGATAGGACATTTGTTGATTTTTTCCAGTCATAGCAGCGATATCATTCTGCCGTTGCATAAACATTTAAAACTCTGGTTGGCCACTTCCACTTAATCCGTCGCCAGCCAAGAATGTTTGTGCACTAGTAGGAGCTCTAGTCCTTGGTCTCACAGATGGTCCTCAATCTCTGGAGTAGGAGGGAGCATCAGTAACGGGGCATCTTCCACAGGACAAGGTGACACCTGATTCCTGCTGCTCTTGATATACTTTGATTTTAGCATCTGCCATTCTCCGTTTCTATCTCCAACTTTTCCACGTCTGTTTTAAACGCCGTTCTTTAAATTCCAACTCCTAAAGCTTGATGCTTTAGCCAGCGAAGATGTACGTTTAGCCTCTTCCCGAATACGATCCGACGACGCGGTTGAAGCTGCTTTGGAAGTTACAGATGCCGATTTAGGTGAAAATCCCCTAGATGAAGGGATCGAAACACTGTCCATAGGTGTTATTTCCTCACAGACTTGATATGTTTTTAAAGCAGGTCTTGACTCACTCATCCACAACTCTGATTTATCTATGAATTGATCACAGTTCATTATTTTAAGAAAAAACTCTGATCGCTCTCGTGCTCGTCAGCGTTTGAAAAAACACTCCTTAAATTGTTTGTGAAATCGTTTGCAACCCTTACAATGCACGTTCTCAATTTCACTCAGATTCCAAACGTCTTACATAAGCAGTTCAATTTCATTCGATTTCGCTGTTCACGGTCTCAACTTGCCTCGCCTGACGCTGATCTTGTTGTGCATCTTCTCTTCTAGGCTTTTCTCAGGTGTAATCCGTTTACGCTCGGCGCACGTTTGTAATCCGTTTGCGTCAAGAGATCTTGCGATATCTTCGTCTGCGGCCTGGGCTTCCGCCATGACCCAAGTTCAAGTTCGTTTCAGAAAACTCCGCCGAATACTTGTCAATAATCCAAAAAAAGGGAAAAAGGATCAGCGCAGGCTTCGACGATCAAAACAAAAACAAGCCACTTGGCACGTGTGGTCTTGCTCGGTATCCAACGAAGGAAAAAGTTCTAAACTTACATGTACCTGATTGTGCTTTAAATTTTCTACGTGTTTTTACGCGTGGTCGTAGGCACACCTGACAGCTTCCTTGTATGTTGAAAAGTTTATTTGTCTTCTCAGTCAGAGTGTTATGATAATGTCCAGAAGAAACTCGACCACGGTCCAAAAACTTGTGTCCTTACACTTCAGGTAACACGGCTGACTTCCCTATCAGCTGCATTAAATTAAAATGGACCTGCATGCTGATAGGACCCATGTGATCAAATTAATGAAGTCAAAAACAACTGAAGATCGTGCAGACAATTAAATAAACAGGGGTGCAATTAAGATTGAAAAACAGAAGACCCCAAAAATTATAATATGGCTCCTACAGGCAGGTTACTGATGCCGAGTCGTGTTTCATCCACTGAAAACATTCTGAACATCAACACGTTACTGATGCCGAGTCGTGTTTCATCCAATATTATTCTGAGCATCGACACGTTACTGATGCTGAGTCGTGTTTCATCCAATAATATTCTGAGCATCGACACGTTACTGATGCAGAGTCATGTTTCATCCAATATTATTCTGAGCATCGACACGTTACTGATGCTGAGTCGTGTTTCATCCAATATTATTCTGAGCATCATCTTACGTTCAAAGTTCAGTGCGTTATGGTGATGTTTGTTTATTTATTTGCTTGGATTTGTTTTTGCTGTTGTGACGTGAAATTTCCCCGCTGTGGGACTAATAAAGGATTTTTCAATTCAATTCAATTCAACACTTTACTGATGCTGAGTCGTGTTTCATCCAATATTATTCTGAGCATCGACACGTTACTGATGCTGAGTCGTGTTTCATCCAATATTATTCTGAGCATCGACACGTTACTGATGCTGAGTCGTGTTTCATCCAATAATATTCTGAGCATCGACAAGTTACTGATGCTGAGTCGTGTTTCATACTATAACATTCTGAGCATCAACACGTCACTGATGCTGAGTCGTGTTTCATCCAATAATATTCTGAGCATCGACATGTTGCAACACATTTCAAGGCACCTTATTTACACCACAAGGATGCTGTGAGGTGTTTGAGAAACAATTCTTGACACATTTGCCGATAACACGGCGACCATTTTCCAGACAACAGAGTGTCGGCAATAGCGGAATGACCGTGGAATCCACACACGAAACAAACCGGCAGAAATTGTGAAGTGCTGAGTCAAAATTCATCTGGAGTTTTGTCACGGGTCGTAAATAAAAGGACAGAATTGGATGGAGTCAAGATGTGAGGAGGGAACGCGGTCACAGATTGAGAATGAGGAATCGCATCAGGCCAGTTAACGTACGGCAGATTATGAAGCCGATGCTAAAAATACTCCATCTGCAACCGCCCCCCGGTTCCTAACGCGGACCAGGGGAAGCATCAATCACGCGTGTTTTGAACAAACAAGAATCCACTGGCATCCGCGCTCAGTCAATCCAGCGGTTTATAGACGGATCGACCAGAGCAAGGGGTGCTCGTAAATTCACAAGCTGGAGGGTTCGCGGCCAGCCATTTCTACTTATCTCTCTTGAACCGCGCTCCATCTGTAGAGGTGTCAGGGTTCATCAAATATTTGAAAAAGTCGGACGGTCATCTGTTGGGCCGGAGCCAGCGTGGCCCCTCGGCAGATGGACTATCAGGTGTTCTCTATGGGGTCTAGTTCACATCTCACGCTCAGACGTTTGGAATGTTTCGACGGATTTCTGTGAATGATCTGTGGAATTTTTCACATTCCGGGAGGATGAATTTATTGGCTATTAAAAGCGCATTTCCTGCACTGACTGATCAGTTTTGAAATCGCTGCAGAAAATTCTCCCAGATCCGATGAATTAGTAACACCACGTCATTTTGATTTGACCCAACGCCGGACATGATTGGTCCGTCTCCAGGGAACGCGTAACGCTGTTTCAAGATCCTGCACGTGACGCCTGTTTTCATGTTCTCAGGAAGTTCCAACATGCTTTTGCTGGAAACGTTTTGTACCATCTGTCCTGCTGCTGGGGATTGGATTTTAATTGGGGAAAAGGATAAAACTGCAAATTAATGATGATTCATGATCATGGAGAGGAAAAATGGAGAGGAAGGCATTGTAGAAATGAGCAGAACCAAAATCGCCACACAATTTTAAGTCTTTCACACACACACACACACACACACACACACACACACACACACACGCACACACACAAAATTTCAGACTGTTACAATGCTTTCTGTGATCGATTAGCAATGTCTTTCTGTCGTCAAGTTGCAACAAAACTATTCTGTTATCATAAATATAAATTGAATTCATGAATGTGTGACGGTATCCACAGTATTGCAAAATCCATATCGTCGCACAACTCAGCACCAGTATTCACTTTGCTACCGGAATAGCGCTCACCCCTAATTCCCAGCAATGTTTCAAGTGTAGCTTTGAGCAAAATTCCAAGCGATGTTATGACTGATGAGGCGAGCGATGTCATTCCCAAAGTGCTGACTAATTCTCAGAGCGACTTTACGAACAAATTTACTAGCAATGTTTTTAGCGCTGTTACTAGCGATGTTATAAGTGAGCATGTGTTCACAACAAGACCTTCATGTTATGCAAACCAGCTCAGTCACATGGTTTTAAGTTGTTTCCCTTTTTTTTGTTGTGATGAACATCAGACTATGATAGCTATTATTCTCAAGACTGCTGTACTTCTCTTTTATTAGTCACAGTACATGTCATTAGTTGCAATATTTGTAGGGATGCACCGATACCACTTCTTTGGAAAAGGAGTACTTGCATTTCAATATTTTTGGTTTAATGAACCAGAGTTGAACTGCAGTATTTATATAAACGGTATTCGATTTGGGATTTAATTAAACATCATCATTGATCAGCGCATAGACATCTACTGTAAATGCAAGTGGACACGTGAATCACACGCTCACTGAGATTATAGGGTTAATGGTTACATACGTTTCTCGTATCGTTGCCTCCTGTGACGTGTGGTCTTCTGTCAATAATGGTAATAATGAAAAACTCTTCTGGTAACAATGAAAACAGCTCCTAACCTCTCGAAATTCTTTATTTAAGTCTGCGTCTCGGCACACTGGTGGCGTTTTTGTCGTTGGTTAGCGCGGTTTAGTAAGGCCGCTTGCATGTCTTTCGCGGTATCGTGGACTTTTAACGAGTACGAGTACTTTAGAAAGTGTGGTAATGAGGTAAATTACGGTATCGATGCATTCATAAATATGCATATTGATTTTTTCAACTGGTCCAATTTTTTAAAAATGATATATTAACTAATAAAATGAATTAAATGATTAATTCATTTAAGTATTATTGAGTATAATATTAATTTAAATGTATACATTATTAGAAAACATTATTCATGAAAATAAGCTCCTTTATCATTCCAATAATAATTTGCTTCATTGATTCTCAACAATATTTTTAATCTCAATGAATTGTAAATAATAATTGTATTAACAATTTTGAGGCATCATCTACAGGATGGACACACACACACACACAACAGCCTGTAAATCTAGTGATTTGTGTGAATATGTGTCAGTGGAGGAGGATTGGAGCGTCATTCTTCCTGCCAAGGTTAAACTCCCTGGATTATTCTGATTGCTGAAGGTCTGGCTATTACGCTGGGATTACATAAACTCCGCACTGGATCATCATTTGCACAATCATTCACCTTCTTGAAAAGCGCAGTGGTGTTTCTGAGCAACAACCCGAGAGACGCTGTGTCCTAAAAACATTTTTACACGCTCTTCAAACGCATTCCATCTTCTGAAATGTACTACTGCTCAACATTCAGATGAAACTGCCGTAATACCAAATCCCAAGAAATGTCCTGAATCTGTGTTTTCGTCCACCGGTGGAAGAGGAAGTGACGCGCAAGTACTGGTAGGTGTTTTATCTTGACACACGATGGTATTTATAGTGTTTCCATGCTGGTGTCACTGTCAAATAAACCAAGAAAACCTTTAAACATGGAAACACCGACAAAAACATCCTGATAATGTGAGAGTCAGTGACCCAAACGCCTTCAAAACAAAGGGAAAAGTCGCCGGATAAAAACAATTGCAACACATTTTAAGCGTGGAAGAACATGGTTCTTACAAGGACAGATGTTTCACCATCTGCATTTCCCAGAATTCATGCCAAACGCTGCGCTGAGCTTCACATTCTGCAGTAAGTCTTCGAAAGTGACCTTTCAAAAGCAAACTCTGTAATAGAAGGACTTCATCAAAGGGACCAGTGAATCCTCTGATGGCCTGCAGAAGGTCTCCACGATTCACTGAAGGCTTTTACCTTGAAGAATTCAGCTCGTATTCACACACAGTTCCTGATAAAAGCTCTGGCCTTGCATCGTCCCTCTCCAAAGAAAGTTCCAGGAAAGAGTCACGTTCTTCTCAAACTTGTGAAATGCCATAATAAACGTGTACAAGCAGTTCCGCTCTTGATCTGAACGCAGGTTGATTTGCAAAACTTTTCAATCTTAATCAGTGACATTTTCGAAACGCGAAACTATTTTAATTTCACTGATGTTAAATCCAGATAGTCTGATAAGACAATTCAAAGTCAGCTGTTGTGTTTCACATCCACGACAAAACAAAAAAGCTAATTTCAATTGGCAGAAAACTGCAGCCTAGCAGTTGAATATTTAGAATATTACACTTTATTCCTGATTGTGAAAATTAACCCGCCATTGTTGAACCCACAGCTATACTACATTAACTATATTGACTTCTTCTCTGGCCTGTCAAGTCCAACACGTCTGGCCAAAAATAACCAGAAAAAATTATTCATCTGTGTAGTACAACAATAGCTGTGTAATTCAGGGTTTAGAACAAAAACCAGCTTAAAAATTAACCAACCAGCGGTATATAACTGCTTACAGCAAACAGAGGTAAAAGTTCAGAGTAAAACAGTGCAATTTTCTTTACGGTGAACTGATCAAGACGACATGACCTACTTGCTTTGACTCTTGTGTGATGGAGAAACTGCCAAGGTGGGCAAACTTTTGGTCTCCGAGGCCACACGGACTGCAGATTTCACCTACGGACTTAATACACAGTTTTATTAATTGATTAATTAATTAAGTGGCAACAGACGTCCTGTAAAATCAGATTTTCTGATTAAAAAAAATATTGGGGCCGAATGTGGCCCGCGGGCCGTGGCTTGCTTATCTTAGAGTGAATGTTAATAATTAAACGACCCAATTTGAAATAAATAGATCAAATTTGATGTGAATTAGCCGTTGCACTTTTTTGCACATTCGAGTTTGACAGACTTACTTTTTGTTCTTATTTATCTACTTTGTTCTGCCATTTTGAAAAAAAAAATCGAGGTGTTAAATTTCATTTCTATATTTGATAAAACCACATAAATAAAGAGTTTCTTGTTTTTCACATTTCTTGGTGTTTTTTGAGCTTAAGTTCAGTAGAAGCAAATTACTCAAGCTCGTTTAAAATGGGACTTTTTATGACCTTTACTCAAATCCTTTTGGAATTGGTGACTTGCAATGGAGTCATTTTTACAGTAAGGTACCCGTACTTTTACTCAAGTATGCTTTTCAAGTACTCCTCACACCTCTGCAAGCATCCCGCCGCTGGAAAAGCCTAATCAGAACATGTGCGGCGTGACTCAGGATGTGATGAGACGTGTCGTTTTCATAGAGGAAATTGGCTTTTAAAGGCTTCAGAAAATGTGTGTCCGTCTGTGTCTATTGACTTGATGGTGTTGCAGCAACAAGGCCTCGGGGGAACTCACCGCATCTGCTAGAAATACACCCGCGCTTTTATTTTCAGAGTCTGATATAAGCAAAGTCTGGTTCCAACCTGCTCGGACCACATTTAACAGCTGGTTATGTACAGATAGGGAGGACAAACAAGAAGGTTATCACGCTGTGGCCGAAACCAGGAAACACATTGCAGCTGCAGCTTCACCGTGTGATAATACGCTCACTGTTTCTCCATATATAGTTATGAGCGGATCTCATGCGTGTCATGACAATGCGTCGCTTGCGTTCACTCCATCTGGGCTTTTAAAATCTGTAAACGCGTTCTGACATCCAGGGCAGAACCACGGGCATGATAGGGGCAGCTCGGATGTGGCGTACTGAAACTGTACTTTGACTTGGTGGGAACGATTCCAGAAGCTTGTAAGATTCTTAACGTGATGTTTCCATAGTCACGCAGTTGATCTGCAAGTCTATTGCGTCTAATGTTCTGGAACAGTGCACACACGCCACAAACAGCTGAAGAAAGCCAAACGTTTGAAAAAAGAACGCGCATAATCCTCACAATATTTTTCGAAGGAGTATGTACATATACACTAAATTTATATTTAATATACATGTCCTCACAAGCGTAGATGATATCAATTCGACTTCAGTATACATTACATAAACACCACATTGATTCAATATCGGTTATAAAATCCAGGAATATTTGAAAGTTTCGTTTTTGCCCTTGCTGCGATGAGGAAATCCCGTGATTCCTTGAACTCACTTCAGAAACTAAACAAACATTCCGGGGTCAGTGAAATGTTTTAGTCGGATTCTGGAACACGCACTGAATCTTGTAACAAATTTGAAGCTTTATATAGTGGGAAGCCAATTGCGGAAAGACACACGCCGCACTTGATAAAGAAATCCTTAATTCCACATTCCTCAGCCGCCTCAGGACGTGAAGGTGCTGGAATGTGCGAGGGGTCGTTATCCCAAGGACGCCAATTTCAAATCAACTCCATTACCAATTAGATGTGCATTCCAGATGCTCCGCAGGAAGTTTATCATCAGATGTTTACAGAACTGACACTGAGGCATATTTGTCTGGTAAATGGATCCTGACTTTGTCCGTCCACAGTTCGGAACCTCTGACCCAGTCAATGTAGAAATGCGAGAGATATGATTGGAAGCCAAAACACATGGTGTCATCTCATTAAAAGTGACAAAGCAGGAATGCTGAAGTAATGATTTCTCTGAGGGATTCTATTCCAGGCTCTTTAAGAGAACAGGGATGTGGCCGCCATCACTCACGGCAGGCCCCGCCCCTTCCCACCCCCTGTAAAGTATATAAAGCACTCAGGTTCTTCTGTGGAACTCAGACCATTAGCAGTGTCACAGCTGAAAACTCATCACAAGTCAACCGACATTGGACTTTACTTGGAAATACTCCACTTGCAGCACTTACAAGCACACAGAATCAGGTAGGTTCTGTTCGATCTTCCAACTCATAATTTGCTTTTGGTGTGACCCGAAAGGTCAAGCTTGAAGATTGATCGTAAATTTCAAGACTCTGCTCGAATGTCAAACTAAATCAAGATGCAGAGTCTCCACACTAGCGAGTTTCTATTGGAAAAGCCATTGGAGAGCGTAACCTCTGAGTAACTTTCAAAATAAATGAGTGACTAGCCTCGAGTGCACCAGGAAGTTTTTTCCTGGAACAAACTGTCTGGAATGGCAGCTAACATGGAAACGTCCTCCACAGGGTCAGGATGAAATCGATGCTCCTGAAGGCTCTCCTGTGGTGTGCGCTCACCACGCTTCTGCCCAGCATCACGAGTGGCAAACCTCTGGACCTAGAGGCTTTGAGAAGGTGAGCTCATGGCTTTCCGATGCTCCCATTGAAGCGTTCGCGACCAAATTCTCACGTTTTTACTCTCTCCAGGTTGAAAGATGACTCGACAGCTCTTCTGACTCACAGGAGCAGTGGCGCCGACTCACCTTTACCCCCACAGAGGTAGGTGTAGCAGACCCGAGACTGCTATCGAATCAAAGCGGCACCACTCAATACCTGTTGTCCTCCAGGAGCCTGAGAGTGAAGCGGACCGAACCCGTCTACGCGGTTAAGAGGGTTGAAAGAGCGGGATGCAACCTGGCAACCTGCTCCGTGCACGATCTGGCCCACCTGCTGCACATGATGCACACCAAAACCAACAGCGCCCCTCCGGACAAGATCGGCTCCAATGGATACGGACGTCGGCGGAGGCGTTCGGCGCCACCTAACCGAGCCGTGCTGGCGTTCCAAGAGGGCCGTCTAAAGTTGGCCTGGGTCCGAACCCTCAAGAGGCCGTCCATCCGGAACACTTAAAGGACCACCAGAGGAGCGTCTCTGTGGTTTGTCCCCGAGCCTTTGGTTTCGATTGGCTCGGTTTACTGAGATACTACTGACACGTCCTTTCGCTGAACGTTAGTGTACTCTCTTCAGGCACAAAGGTCCTGGCAACTGGAGCATCTTTCTCTCCATCCTCTGCTGGATGGAATGGACAGGGGAGGATTTGGGTCGCTTAGAGACAAACACAGTGCTTGTGGGACAAGGAATGCTATCAGTTGAGGGAGAAAGAAAAGAACAGATCCTTTTTCTTTAAAAGATTTGTGTGGGTCTAAGGCAGTACGGCAGGAAATAGGTGGTCTGTGCATGCATTTAGCATTCTTGTCATTCTCTCGGAGCTCGGGGACTTGACTCTCTTGTCTCTTCTGCAGCGCCGATACGTCCTCTGCTGGAGGAATGAAGGAACAGGACAGCCCGTGTGGACTAGCAATGCAGAGAAGACGAAAAGACGCAACTTAAAAGATCTAACTCAAAGTACTTAAACGCTCTAAGCTGGGCGAGTCAGTGATGAAGAACAGACTTTTTTCAGGAAAAGCAATGATTTTCTGCGGTCCGCCAGAATATCCTCATACTTGAAGACTGTTTTTGTTCTATCCATCGGGATCGGTGCAATAGTCCCTGTAATATTTTACATAGTCTATTGTTATTTTTTTAAAGGTGTATATTGCTGGGAAAAAAAGTATGTTAAAATATATATTTATATCTACATATTGTACTTGTACTCCTCAGAAATTCACGTTCTGTACACGAACATTACGGGCATCTATATGTTGGGAAAGTGTGTATTGTATGATTTTCATATTGCCGTTGAAAATAATATTCACTGAAAAGTGTGCGAAAGAAAACTAAATGTTGTTTATATGTTATAAATAAAATATGTTTTTTTTATTAAAGTCTGTTTTTTTATGCATTATTGCAACTTAAAAAATGTAATGTAAAATAAGCTATCGACTGTAAATAAAGTAATGTATATAATTTTAAGATATGTTTTAAAACCTTTGTGGAAAAATAAAGAATGAAAAAAAAAACTTGTATTGGATCTGTTTTTTTTTTATAGTTTATCAATAGAATTAATGTCTCACCATTTCATCACCATTACAGTATATGATATCCAATACAGCTTAAATGTATTTTAAATGAAAAAGAAATAGTTTTAATACAACATATTAAACATATTTGGGCCACAAAAAGACAACCTTTACAACCCAGTGCAGTAAAATCCAAAATAGTAGTGAAGCATTTGCACTCGGGTAAGTGAACATTTGGGTCGCCATCTTATAAATTCTCGTGACCCAATCATAAAATGGTCTCCAAACACAAAATCTGCTTCCACTCTTCCAAACACAATATAATAAGATGAAAAATGTCTTCTTAATGGCAGCAGAACCATGTCTGGGCAGAGGCAGGAAGAGCTCGACCAGGAAGTGCTGACTAACGCCGTCCACATCAAAAACTGCTTACTGCTAAAAAATACGTGGCATGTTCTGGAACAACTAGGCCAAAAACATAAAGTGCCCATGCAGGAAGTGTGTCACATACTTGTGGGTGAGAAAGATAAAGCTCTGCTGTGTCCAGCAGGGGGCAGGGTACAGTAACAAATAAATTACGTAAACTGACGGCTAGAATAGAACAGAACAGGACTTTAAAATAATATAAAAGATAAAAGATAATAGTATTTACAGTTTCAAGAAGACACAGTTTGTCTTGTGGTGATTTTGCCCTTTAAACAGGGTATTTTAGTTAATGAACCATTTCCATTGTACTATTGGACCGTACTATATGTATACCATGGTCTACAGATCTATGTCTTAAAAAAAACGTGTCTGAGGACAAAAAAACAACAAGCAAATTCTGAATTTAACTTGTTTATCAAAAGCGTCAGTCACAGAACCGACGTCAGACTTTCTTTAGGAATCAAACCCACAGTCTTGGAGTGGCTACCAGCAGCTGTATTGACTGCCCAACTGGAAAGTGGAGTTGTGAAATTTTACAAGTCGGTAAGACAAACAAGTGAAGAGCAGAAGAAAGTGAAGTAGTTCCTCCTGCCAGCTGCACAGGAAGGGGTTAAGCTGCGAGATTCTTCAGCGGTAGATGCAGTTGAAGAGCCTTGAGGCGTAACATCACACCCAGCGAGAGCTGCTCTTCAGAACACAGCACTGGATCCTTTGGGACTAAGACGGAGAACAGAAGGAGAGACAGACAGACAGATACACAGGTCTGCAGACACAAGGTGAGGCGATTAAGAACTAAAGTCTCGTTTTTTTTGTGGCGACTTTGTGGCTCAGTGTTGAGAAACTAAGTTCCAGCATCTCCGGCACGTCTCAACCTGTTGCTGGCCTCATTCCTTCAACCCAGATCCTCAACAGCTTCTGCAGCCTTGCGTCGTCTGCTAAGCGCAAACAACCGAGGAGCTGAGCTCATTAAAAGTCTTTTGGCTTTGTCACCTGGTTCCGAAAGGCCCTGGAGAAGCATCTGCAAGACGCTGGAGTCGGCATGTTTGAAGAAACACAAACCAGGAAGTCCTGCAACCAGACGCGTTCTGCTTTTCGAAACCTCGCCTGTCATTTCACTCAGCACTCGGGAATTTCCTTTTCCTGTCTAGAGTCAGTTAGCATTCATCGGACCACGGAAAGATAACAGCCGGGTGCTGAATTTAAAGCCCGTGTGGTGTTCGCAACCACAGGTTGATCCAAGGCGCGAGAGGACAAACTGTTTACGACTCTTTTCCCCTCAGGTGAATCTCCAAGAGTTGACCATCTTGAGAAAATGAGAAGAACGACTCCTCTGACCAAGCAGCAGTCGACACCCAACTTCGGGAGGGGTGAGTCTGATGCATCTCGCTTCTTATCTGCTCCCGACCAATCCGTCTTTGATCTGTTGTGCCGCAGAATCGCTGGGTAAAGCACATGACGGCATGTCCTCGGCATTCCTGAGTGCCGTGTCACAAAGCGCTAAAAATAAATCCGGCAACGTGAGACTCTCTCCGGCTCCGAGTGTTTGAGATCCGTAATCATTATTCCCCAAACAAGCCGGTTGGGAATGTCTCTGCTGGGAATGTCGGGTGCCCATTCTAGTCAGAGGTGAAGCGAAAATTGTGCTTTTGGGCTTCGGGATGCCGACATGGAAAGATTGGGAGGAGGCGGCCAAGTGCATGCTGGGAAAGTCAGGTGCGGAGCCAGGGCAGAGTTAAGCCTCCCATCTGTGTACTCACATCTCGGGAAAGGTCGGCGGGGACGAGGTTTTACTGGGCATAAATAAAAGGGGGTCTGCTGTCTGTCGGCTCTCGGGAACACTGGACGCTTGATCTTCACACAGCACAGGTAAATAAATCCCGCTCTTTGTGGGGACCAGCAGGGCTGGGAATGCTCCGCTGATCGCTTTAGCCGCCACATGCCGTGAAATTGCTAAAAAAAGGCGCGAGAACTGCACACACACGAGCGGTGGAATCCTCGGGCGCAACCACAGGGTCGTTTATTTTTGGCCTAGATTTCCATGTTCAAGTTCGTATCAAGCTGGGCGCGTGTACCTTCAGCCGGAGCGGAGGGATTTCGGTGAAGACCGATGAGGACTTTGCGGAATGATATTTGGGACCAGGGACGGATTGTGTGTTGTTCTAGAGCTTCTCCGTGGCCGTTCCATCAACTTCTCTTAGCCGAATTTAAATGTACTTCTTGTTTTCCACTTCGCTTTGGATTTGCCTATGAATGAATGAATGACTGATGATATGGATCTTGTCAGTCTTATAAACATGCCCGACTGAACCACACAGATCTATAGTTTGTATATATATGCACACAGAGTTGACGTTAAGACAATGTGATTGCCTTCTAAAAGTGCAGAGCGAGAACTCCGAAGCTGCCAGCATTCAGAGGGATCTCAGGTTCAGATCCCAGCCCTTTGTGTGCCGCCCAGCCGGGGCTCTCTGCAGACATGATCCTGTCAGACCCTTTAAATAGGGGCGGCGGGTCACTCCAGGCAGGAAAACACCGCGCTGCCGTAGACAAACACCGCGAGAAGAGCTGGTGCTCGGCAGGAAGGAGAAAGACAAGCGTTTCATGATCGCAGAGCAATGGCAAAAATGGCTACTGAAGGTAAGAGAAAGACTGAGCGGTGCAAAGGGAGAATAACCGTGAAAGAAATAGCAAAAAGGTGAAAGAAACGGCAGGCGACCGGACAAAGTGCAAGACAAATATTGATCGGACTAGTGACGTGAGGGAGTCGTGCTTTTTATTTTTTAGAATATAGGACGGTAATATCTTTCAAATTTCTTCTGAAAATTCTATACATTTACATACAAACAAAAATTATGCACATGTAGGCATATACCATTACTGTATCTCTCTCTCTGTACACACACAATATATACTGGATGTGTTTGTGTATATATATATATATATATATGTACTTATTCATCCACATATAAACATATTTTATATATATTACATACATTTGTGTGTGTTTGTAACCCAGCTTATCTATAAATCACAATATTCAGTAAATAATATTTATAATATCTAATAATATTTGCATCTAGTAATATTTGTAATATCTATAATATCACTCGATTCAAAATAAAAATATCAAATACAAATTAAGAAATTATTACATAAACATTCATATGTACGCACACACACAAAAAAAGGGCTTTTATAAGTGCATTTAACAACAAACATACAAACATATACTATATTATATATACATGCTGAATATCTAATATAATATAACAATGTTTAGATCTTTTTAAACACAAAATTAGACAAAGCTATCCAAAAAAGTTTTAAAAAATAGTTAATACATCAATACATCAGGTTGTGTGAATATGGCACAGCGGTTCTAAAGTTGGTAAAGCAGCATTAGAACAGGACGTCTAGAGTCATGGTTTTCCTCGACGGGCCGGGCGGGAACAGACAGTAATGATGTATGGACCGACAGGCGGAGTTATTGAAAGGAAGGGGCGTGGCCAGGGACTGTTGACACTGTATGTATAGATCCAGTTACATGTAAACACAGGTGGAAGTCAACAGCCCGGCAGTAAAACTCACACGCGGCGTCGCGGCCCGGCCCCTCCGTTATGGGGACGACCTACTTTTCCCGTGAACCTCGTGCCATTTTATTCCCGAAATAAATCATCCAGGATCAATATCATTGTTGATCCCTAAGCAGCATTTCATCAACTAGTAAGATTTCATGGAGGGGTTTATGGGTAATCTAAAGATCACGCCTGTAACATTCATGCCCACCAGGCTCGAAAAGCGTTAGAGACCTCGGGAAAGGAATGTTATCTGTTTGTTTGTCTATCCATATATATATATATATATATATATATATATATATATATGTCTGTCTATCCATCCATCCAACAGTCTATTCATCCATCTATCTGTCTGTCTGACAGTAAGTCTGTCTATCCATCGATCTATCTATTCATTTAAAACTTCTCTCTGCTTGTCTCTGTCTGTCTGTCTATCTATCTATCTATCTATCTATCTATCTATCTATCTATCTATCTATCTATCTATCTATCTATCTGTCTGTCTATCTATCTATCTATCTATCTATCTATCTGTCTGTCTATCTGTCTATCCATCAACCTACATGGATGTCTGACCGCTGTCTGTCCATCCATTCATCCGTCATTCCTTCTTTCTTTCTTTCTATCTATTAATCTGCAAGTTTGTCTATTTGTCTGCCTGTCAGACAGTCAGTCCGCTTGCTTGCTAGCTGTGAACTCTAGACCAGACTACTGAGCTATAGGGACGCCACACTAGCACAGAAGGAAAGATTTGACCCATAGTGACCCTGGATTTGGGCTGACTGTGCAACTAAAATTGTCTAAACAAAGAGAAAAAGTCTGGGGCTAAACATGGTCTTAAACTCTAAAAGGCCTTCACTTGAATAGCATTATAAATGAACATTATAGCAATATAGAATCCACATTCCTTTATGTTGTGGGACCAATCCAGCATGTTTTTTAGAATTTTAGAAGGATTGGTTTGTGAAACGAGGCTCTCAGTGCTGGTTTTACGAGTCAACAGTCTTGCACAGACACAGTAAATATTGGTGTTTAAAATGGAAAATAAAGCATTAGCGAGCTCTTCGTACCAAGCAAACCCTGTAGGAGACGTTTCCTTTGCAGACTCTGACATAGTAAAAACGATATAAATAGAAAAGTTATGTATTAATCCAAAGAAAAATATATTATTTTTCTATTACTTTATTCAGGGGTGTCAAACTCATTTTCACCTAGGGCTACATCAGAATAATGGCTATCCTTAAAGGGCCGGATGTTACTTATAAATGTAACTAAATGTAATGTAAAATAAATGTAAATACTCCTTAACGTTAAATAACTCATTTTTATTATAACCTATTTAAGTGACAATTGCAGTTGTGTAGATAACCTAAGTTTGCTTGTTGCTCTAACATAAATCCTTTTAAATTTTGTCAGCTTATGAAAACATATATAACTCCATTAATGAAGGATCAAACTGTCCAAGTGAATAAAGAAAAATAATAGTAAATGAAAAACAATAACTGTGGAAACACTGCCGCGGCGACCATAGTCGAAAGGCATTGTGGGTCAATGCACGCTCTTAATTAATTTTTTGGTATTTATTTTGGCATTTACACTCTAAACTTTAAGGTCTCGCAGGCCACATAAAATTATTTGGCGGGGCACATCTGGCCCCCGGGCCATGACACATGTGCTTTATATGGAAATACATTTCGAAAAAAAAAGTAGAGTTTGTTCTTTGAGGTTCAAAACTCACACGGCAATACAAAAAAATATGTGCTTGCGCGAAAGAACAAAAACCAACAAAACTCAGATGCGAATTAACAGAACCTGCCAATCGTGGTCAGGGGGAGGGGCTACTTTGTGATATAGCAATGAACATGTTCAATTATTTAATGATTGTATCAAAGACTAGACACATTTAGCCCTACTGCTCATTTGTTTGAATTGTTTGTACAACAAGCTCATTTGTTTGAATTGTTTGTCTCTTAACCAAGTTAAGAGAGTGAATCCCTGTCACCTCACGCACGCACGCACACGCACACACACACACACACACACACGCGCGCGCGCGCACACACACACACACACTTAAGGCTAAAATTAATAAAGTCTTGACAGACTCTCGGAAAGCCGGGAACAAGACGCGGTTGAAACCTGAGGCGTGTGGACCAACACTTGAGGACAAGTTTACGGGCGTGATTTGCGCTGTCACCAAACAAACACGACTTACCACAGCAAGGGGGTGCTGGAGACTTTTCTGCCTGTCACATGTCATTTGCCTCAACTTCTGAAGTCTAAAGAGGCGCTTCAAACGCCTGAAAGGGATGAAGTTGGTCATTTCTTCTCCGTCGCCTCTCATTTGGTCTCGAGCTCGACGCGTGCGCAAACACAATGGCCTCGCGTGCACGTGCGCGCGATCGAGCGGAGTATTGGTTCAGCAGCTTTTGCCAAGTTTCACATTTTGTCAAACGACTGGGAACAAACGGTCGATTCTATCACAGCAAACCGATGAGAAGCTGCACGACCGGGTGTACAAGCAGGTAAATTGCCAGATAATTACTGATCGATCGTAGAAAAAAAAGAACTTGACGGACCAATCAATTTAGGATTTAAGATATTTAAGCAATTGACTTTTATTATCCCTCCTCAATGGATTTGTCGTTTGTACTTCACACTTTTTATATCCTTACTCCCGTTATTCTTGTTTTTTTTTTTAATTGAATCAGCGTGTGTGTTTGTGTATGTTTTTATATTTATAATATGTATGTATGTATATATGATATGTATATTTGTGAAGTTTAATATCAAATCGATTAATGGAAAAAGTTACCATAAAACATTTCAGCTGTAACTGGTTAAATGTAACTAATAAAGATCAGGATATTACACAAACCTTTCTGTTCACGTTGTTCTTACCAGAGTAAAAAAATGTGGCGTGTGTGTGTGTG
>CM051501.1:25229957-25266653 GCA_028031935.1 Paedocypris micromegethes | reverse complement strand
GTGCGTGCGTGCGTGTGTGTGTTTTTTACAGCGCAAAAAAAAGCCATGTGCCCCAATGATGTCCATAAAAACTTCGAGTTTAAGATTACCTGAATAAAAACATAAACAAAGGCGCATGCTGCATGTGTTCAAACAGGTGCTGATCCGGTTTGATGCAGTTTGCATATTTTATTTAAAAAAATAAGTGGAAAAAGTATGTCAATAGTTTTCTAGCACTATAACGTAGCATCACATATAGATCATTGCAACCAGCTTCTGTGTTTGACCAGAACATCAAGTGCATCAAACCAAACTGTTCCTCCTGTTCAGCAGAATTGAAATTCCTGAAAGTCCTGATTCTGAATACAGAACTAAGAATTCTCCGTGTTCATATTTGTAATGTCACCACTCCCTCTTCACCTCTGTGTTGCAGAGATGCCGCGTCAGTTCACCAAGATCTCCCTCCACGAGGTGGACGAGAAGGTGCGACTCCTTGCAGAGAAGGTGTACGCGTCAGCTCTGAAGGCAGAAGACACAAAGAGCACCATGTCCATGTTCACGGTGCCCGAGGACTGTCCCATCGGTCTGCACCAGGCCAAAGAGCGAGAGATCCGTAAGGAACTGGCTGAGCAGAAGTCTGAGGAGTCCGTCAAGAGGTCAGTCACGTCATTGGTGGAGCAGGCTGACAGAGGGTGTGGTCTTCAACTTGCAGTTTGATGTCGTTGTAGAAAGCAGAGCTTCAAGCTGATGCGGACCCAGTCTGTCTCCCTGCAGATCCCCACTGCTCCGGACTGGAGCCTGTCCGTCATTACTCCTCTGATTACGCCTTCGTCTCCCGCTGTCTCCATTCCTGTCAACATCCCAGAGTTCCAGAGGGTGACGATCAGCGGAGACTACTGTGCAGGGGTGAGATGATTGGCTGAAGGAACACACTCTAGTTACACTTGTTTTCGGTCTTTGTGTTTTGCATGCCATTCTGGAATTAGTTGAGTAAACACAGAGTACAAGAGGAGTGTTTGCAGATTATTTTCTTGAAATATGACGGCGGTTTTGGGAACGTGTTATGATCGAGTCACGGGTAAATATTTTAAATTACGTACAGATGTTTTTGTCGTTTTTTAACTCTACTGTAAGTGTACATCCGTTTTAAGTACACAACCAATAAGCGCACAGGTTTTGCTACTAATATTCCAAGCGCATTAATAAAACATGGGCTAAATTGTAGAGACGTTTAGAGGCGATTGGATTTTCTTTTTCTAAAATTAAAAGGACACATCGATCTATATTAGCTTCACGGTTCTTCTACATCTTTTGTATGCTGCTTTTACTACTATTATACTCAGAGGTACCCATTATACTAGATATGTAATATTGCTCTCTTACTGTGATTTTTTTTTTGTTGTTGTTTAAATTCAGAATGATATTGCAGCATTTAGACTTATTGGGAAGCTTGAGGTTGATTTATTGTGGGCGTGGCCAAACTCAAGTACAAGTACAAGCCTTCAATTAAGTACGCACCAACATCACATAAGTTTAATTTGCATGCTTGAGCGGGAGGCTACCTCACATTGAAAGTATAATTTCAAGATCGTTTTAAAAAAATGAGCTTCATCACCCTGCATTTATGGTCATTAGGCTGTGAATGAATGGTGAAAACCGCTCTTTTGAATCAGATAACGGTGGAGGACTATGAGCAAGCAGCCAAAGCCCTGCTGACGGCGCTCTTCATCAGAGAGAAATATTCCCGACTGGCCTATCACCGCTTCCCCAGAACTGCCGCCAAGTTTCTGAGGAGCGCCAACAACGAGAAATGGAGCGAGGAGGACGAAGTGTTGCCAGGTAAGAACCAGGGCAAGTTTGAATCCTGGACCTGAGGGTTCCTCAACAAGTCCATTTAGATCTGGGGTGAGCAAACTACGGCCCAGGGGCCACATGCGGCCCACCGAACTTGTTAAAAATAAATGAACGATTCTTTTAATGTAAATCCAGTTAACCTGTTATGATGGTTTATTTTATTTTGTTATGTAACACATTTTAAAAAGCGGAACCATAAACACAAAAATGAATTGTAGCAGTATATTTTTAACATTTATTTTTATACCGTCATTCTGTTGTATCAGATGCCAAAAATATCAAACTTAAATTTTTACGAAACAAACAAACCTTCACGCTTTGGTTTGAAAAAGTTTTTCCGCTTCAGATTTTTTCGTCCGTTTCTTTTTTTTTTTTTTACATTTGGACTTCTGGCACCAGCTTCACCCTTACTCTGATTGGCTGGTGAGAATGTGATTGACAGCCGCTTGACCATGAAGCCCGGTCCGGCCCCTTTGTCAAATGTTAGAACCCAATGTGGCCCACAAATCAAAAAGTTTGCCCACCCCTGATTTAGATAAATATAGGACGAATAATAAGTAACGTAAAGAATTGGGTAATTGAGTCGCTTCCTGAAAAAGTAGCTTCCTTCTTTCTCCTCACAGACATCTTCCCTTCGCCTAGTGAGGGTGAAGATCCCTACAGCACAGAAGACAGCCCCCAGAATCTCAACTACATCCTGAAGATGAAAGACGGAATCATATACGTGTATGATAACGAGGAGGCGCTGAAGCTGGACCAGCCGCGGAGCTTGCCGTATCCCGACCTGGAGACGTTTGCCATCGACATGAGCCACGTCCTGGCGATGATCGCGGATGGCCCGACGTGAGGATGACCACAGCTTCCTTTCTCATGCTGCTTGAACTCCAGCTTTGCTTGTGTTTAGGAAGACCTACTGCCACAGGAGACTCAACTTCCTCATGTCCAAGTTCCAGCTGCATGAGATGCTGAATGAAATGGCCGAGCTGAAGGAGCTGAAAGGCGTTCCGCACCGAGACTTCTACAACGTCAGGAAGGTATTTCAGACAAAGTGTTGCACGTTCTTCTGCACATGGGTTTCTCATTACACTAGGTTGCAGTGGTGTAAAGTACTTGAGTAAATGGACATTGTTACTTTACTTAAGTATTATTGGCCACTTTGCACAGAGTATAAAAAATATAAGCAACTTTTACTCTCTACTTGACTACATTTGTGATTGAGTATCTGTACTCTTTACTCCACTACATTTGAATGGACACTTACCGTTACTCGCTAGATTGTGTGCGACAAGTCGTTATCTTTATCTACCACTGTTAATTTCTTGGGTGGACGAGGTGATATCGCCATCTGCAGGATGCTGAAGGTACTGGATGCTGTTTATCAGCTAAATAACGAGAACGTGAATTAGCTGTTGCATTTCTTTGCTCATTTGAGTTTAACTACGACTGACTTTTTGTTCTTTTTATCTATTTTGTTCTGGCATTTTAAACATTGAGGTGTTAAATTTCGTTTTATATTAGGAAATAAAACCTTATATTAGGAAAAAAAAATGTTTTTTACCTTTCTTGGGATTTTAGGAGTCTAAACTCAGTACGAGTAAAATACTTTGATACTTTACGACTTTTACTCAAGTCTTCTTGTATTTGGTGCCTTGTAATGGAGTGATTATTCACTGTAAGGTATACGTACTTTTACTCAAGTATGGTACTCTTTACACCTCTGGCAGGTTGACACTCACATCCACGCGGCCGCCTGCATGAACCAGAAGCATCTTCTGCGGTTCATCCAGGACACGTGTCAGACGGAAGCCGAGCGGGTGGTGGCGGAGAAGAACGGGAAGAAGGTCACGCTCAAGCAGGTGTTTGACAACCTCAAAATGGACCCGTACGATCTCACCGTCGACTCGTTGGACGTTCACGCGGTACGTTTCTCATCAGACGTTCACCTCAGATGTTGTGCATCACGACGAACTGTTGTCTGTGCAGGGAAGGCAAACGTTTCACCGCTTCGACAAGTTTAACTCCAAATACAACCCAGTGGGAGCAAGCGAGCTGCGGGAGATCTACCTGAAGAGTGACAACTACATCAACGGGGAGTATTTCGCTCGCCTCATCAAGGTGAAACGAGTTCTTGTTTAAACCACAAAACCCAGAGTTTTTGTCTAACGCGTCCTGTTTTCACAGGAAGTTGCTCAGGACTTAGAGGAGAGTAAATATCAGCACGCAGAACCTCGTCTGTCCATCTACGGCCGAGCGCCTGAGGAGTGGGAAAGTCTGTCAAAGTGGTTCATCAAGCAAAAGCTGTACTCGCCTAACATGAGGTGGATCATCCAGGTGCCCAGAATCTAGTGAGTTTCTGGAATACACACACACACACACACACACACGATGGCGACTGATGAATTTACCAGATTTATGCTAATATTAGCACTCCTTATCTTTCCATTTTAGAAGCTGAAAAACGTACATTCGCATATTTCAAATGTCAATATAACTGTGATAATGTTGACAAATGTTTTATTTAGTATTAGTCATAGTCGTTTGAGAACTCATTTGTTTTAGTCCCAATTTAGTCATCTTTAATTTTTCTTAATTAATTTGTTTACTAAAGTTGCTATTGTCTAACCCTTCTCATAAATGAAACCTCAACAAAGAGAAAATGAAATACAGTCAATTCATATAAATTATAATTGCATCACTTTTATAAGTCCCGTGATTAATTCACATTCAGAAGTCCCTTTGTGTCCTGATTGGTTCTCTTTGCGTTTGCAAAGTCACTTCTTTGCCTCGTCACGAAAGGCATTTTTGTTTTGTTTTGTTTTTATTCATTGACGAAAGTGTCAAAAAATTTAGTTATAGTTTTCCTTCCTAAGTGAAAGTTTTTATATAGTTCTCGTTTCGTTTTTTGTCAGGGAAAAAGTGTTGTTGACGATGACAAAAATATTTGTCAACGAAATTAAGACTGCAATTTAAGCGCCCATTTTTCCACATTTCAAGTTAGGAGCAATCACAAATAAATAAATGAGGAACGGTCTGTCTGTGTGGGATCCATCAAACAGCTAGAAAACCGGAATACGCTCATATATGGACATAACAAGTGGAATAATAATAGATAAATTGTACTACAGTTACAAATAACACAGTATTTAAGTATTTATCACTTTTGTTTTAAGTGGATTTGCTGACAAAGCTGGAATTTTCCATCTATTTCTTTTTCTGGCCCACTTCTTCCATTTCTGGGTCACAGGGAACTGTGCTGCATCACCAATTTGGTTTAGTTTAGTTTACAAATCAAAATTAAGCACAAAAGTGACACTTTTCAGTGGTTTTGTTTGTGAACCAAATCTGCGTAAAAAGCATTTTTGAATTGAGAATTTACAATAATACACACGTGTCATATAATTATATACACTTTTTTTATTATTGGTTTTAGCATGCACCGGATTTATTTAGTGACTTCCGCTGTTTTTCCGTGGATTTTCCGCAAACCGCGTAAATGTATATTTACTGAATAAACATATATTATACATATATAACTGAATATTGAAACAATCTGTGTATTATGTAGATTTATTGGATCAAAATTCCATATATAATAACAAAAATAAGTTAGTGTAGTCTAGACAGTTTTTTTTTCTTCGATTTCTTCCATTTCGAATGCACGCAGGTTGCGTTGGACTTCCAAGTTTATTTCACAAACCAAATAAAACAGTAAAAATCTAAGGATAATCTGCTTTTTTTTTCGTTTGCTTTTTAGTGACATTTTCAGATCAAAGAAGCTTCTTCCCAACTTTGCCAAGATGCTAGAAAACATCTTCCTGCCGCTGTTTCAGGCGACTGTGAATCCACAGAAGCACAAAGAAACACACGTCTTCCTGAAACATGTAAGAGCTGCTTTAAACTGGCAAGACCAGTCGGAGCGGATTCATGATACAGGGCATTATCAGCTCAACCGATCAATTACCTGCTTAAAAAACTTACTCGCTGCCACACACCCAAAACCCAAATGACTATGACATCGGGTGAATGATCATGTTCCAAAAAATACTCAATACACGCCCTGATATTACGCCCAAATCAAACCGGCCTGTGGAAAAACTAATGGGAGGCTTGTGATGAACTAACACGATTGTATGGAAGAGCAAAAAAGTTTGAGTAAAATTCACCAGCCAAAATTCAAATACCAACTGGGAAGATAATCGGCAAAATTGTGGAGGAACGTTTAATGTTCGACAAGATAAATCCTACAAAGAACAAATTTGAATCTAGAAGCCAAAGTACCGCAATTAGTCACCGCCTACCATGTCTTAGCCCCTCCCACTGATGCTTATTGGCAGGTTCATCACGAGTTGTAATCACACTTTGTTGTTTTAATTTGGCACAAGGTGATTTCACACCATCGTAAACGCATTTGCAAGTTCAAGTTTATTTTTATAGCGCTTTTTTTTAGTTCGAGACCAACGCAAAGTCGCGTTTAGGGAAAAAGTCTTTAAAGAAGAAAAATGTCAATTTCTGGTCCAAAAATGTTCATCTGTGTTCAAAAACGAAGAAACAAAGTCAATTGAAAAGAAAAATGTCCCTTGTTCATCGGTGTTCAGACTATGTGCTATGACCATTCGCAAATTGACCAAGTACAATTCGCGCATTTTGTCGTACATTTTTCGTAAATTATTCTCTGCATTATTTCTCCGTCTGAGCGCCTGCAGATGTTTCGTAAATGTTGTTGCTCTGCTGTTGTCAGGTGACGGGCTTCGACAGTGTGGATGACGAGTCCAAACACAGTGATCACTTATTTACCTACAAGAGTCCCAAACCCGAGGAGTGGACCTCTGAAGAAAACCCTCCGTACACGTACTACCTCTTCCACATGTACGCCAACATCATGGTCCTCAACAACCTGCGCAAGTAAGTGGCGCTTCGCATGGCGGCGTCTGGCATCTGACCACGCCCTGGTTTTTCATCGCCGCCTTTTTTTTTTTTCCCCCCAGGGAACGCGGCCTCAACACCTTCCAGTTCCGTCCTCACTGTGGCGAGGCCGGGTCCATCACACATCTGGTGTCGGCCTTCCTCACCGCTGACAACATCTCTCACGGACTCAACTTAAAAAAGGTCTCACGGTTCCTCGTGAATAATCATGGTGAAAAACGTCAACGCGGATGACTGTTGCCAAAATTGAAATTGTCCGTAAAGATGCAAATGCTCATGTTATATCAATGTATGGCATTTATTAGAATAAAATAGGAATTTATTCTATTCTAATAGATATTTTTAGACTAAATTTATTAGTGTGTGTTGCACTGGATAGAAGGCTGCTATAATTTCATCGTACATGTATATGACCTACATTGTATATGTGCACAGTGACAATAAAGGCTATTCTATTATTATTATTATTTAAAACAAAAAAGAAAATTTGAAATGCAAGCAGAAATTTTTGTAGTTCAGGTTCTGAGCATTTGTAAGGCGCTTTTCACACCTTTAACTCTCAAAGCGCACCTGTTGCTTTTTATTCATTATAAAAAGTTTGGTGCTTTATAAAATTTGTAATTGGTGCATTACAAAATGTATAATTTGGTGCATTATAAAAAGTTTGGTGCTCTCCAGATTTGATGCTTTATTTTTTATATTTTTTAGTTTTCGGAACCTAATCGACATCAGATCTAACTTCTTTTTGACCAAAAAAACATGAATAATAGCAAACCCATAACATACCATCGGACATTGTACCTTTGGACAGTTGCTGAAAGACAATTACAAATTAAATAAATGAATGAATAATAGATAAATAGATATTTGTCTTTTGATACGTAAAATTATTTTCTCTTTTTTTTGCAAAGTCGTTAAGATGCATCTTTGGGCTTTCCATACATTCAACTGATCCATGATGCACGTTTATTAAATAATCTTCCATTTGACTTTTTCATTTTACAACAAATTAGAGTTGCACAATTACTCGTTAAAAGATCGTCATCTTGATTCCACTCCCCCCCTCACGATCTTAATCCAGCATTTATACGATTCGCCCAAACTGGTCTGATCTCGGGATAACACGCACTCCGATGTTTCTATGGAAATTCTATCAAATTAGTCGCAAAGAGTTTGGCTTGAGCAAGCGGGTTTGTCTGCGTGCATGAGCTTGTCCAGCAGCGCGCACGTATTTCAACGCTTACGTGCAAATCTCTTCTTTTTTTGACTCCTTGCTCTGATTGGTCAAAGCAAACCTATCACAAAGCTGATCCTCGCTGTCACCAACCCCGCCCACCAGGACAGCTACAAAACTAAAATCGGTTGAAAGATTTTGCTGTTATTAAAAGGGTTATTAGAGTTTTAGATTTAAAATATTTTTTTCTTTACGTCATTACTTTTACATTACAATACTTTTCTTTACTTTTTTTTTATTTAAAGTATTTAGAGTAATACAAGTCATTCTATTGCTGTTTGTCAACCTGATGTCAGTTGTAAATCTTTTCATTCTTTTTTTTAGTTTCAGAAAAATTCCAGAATCGTGATCTTTTTTTCCAAGCAAAAAAAAAAACCGTGATTCTCATATTATCCACAATGGTGTGACTCTACAATAAATATAATAATGGTTTGATAGTCATTTCATTGATTATTATTGTTTTTTTTTTGTTGTAGTATGTTTTTCGTGGCTGTGCTATTGTGACTTTCTATTTTATTCTGTGTATGTCCTACAGAGTCCGGTGCTTCAGTACCTGTATTACTTGGGCCAGGTTCCCATCGCCATGTCTCCGCTCAGCAACAACAGTCTGTTCTTGGAGTATTCTAAGAATCCGCTGCGAGAGTTCCTGCAGAAGGGCTTGTGTGTGTCCCTGTCCACCGACGACCCGCTGCAGTTCCACTACACGAAGGTAGGGGGCGACGTCCAGCCACAGCGAGAGCGGGAACCCCGAGTGACGTGAATGTGGCGCTTGCAGGAAGCCTTGATGGAGGAATACGCCATAGCAGCCCAGCTGTGGAAGCTGAGCACGTGCGACGTCTGCGAGATCGCCAGAAACAGTGTTCTGCAGAGCGGCCTGTCGCATCAGGTGATCGACGTGTAAAATAACAGAAAATCATGCCAATTCAAAAAAAAATTTTCATTTTCTATACCATATTTCCGCAAAAATAATCCTTTATATTAAGTTTTATAAATATAGCCTGTATGTTACGGACCCTTTTTTAGTTCAAGTTCATTTATATAGCGCTTTTCGTAGTCCGAGACCAACGCAAAGACGCTATGAAAAAGTCCTCAAAAAGAAAAATGTCGATTCTTTATGAGTTATAAAAAAACAAAATTGGGGAAAAAAAAAAAAAGAGTCAGTTAAAAAAGAAAAATATGTCTATTGTTGTTCAGACTGTAGGCTATGACTAGAAGAGCAAGCTAGATCGCGACAATGGCTAGGAAAAAAAAAATGAAAATCTGCTCAAATATTTGTGGGGTGCTTATATGTGCATTTTTCAAATATCCACATTTTTCAATATTACACTATATCCGTAAATATAGCTTTTATATAAATATAGCTTAAGCTTTTATTGGCTCAATAACACTTATCCACGCAGCGACACTTAGCAGTGGCTAAATAACACTGGAAGAAATAAAAATAAAAAATACAAAACCAGAATACGGCCATATATGGTCATAGCAAGTGGAATCATAGCACCACCTAGTGGAGATATACTCTACTACATTTAGAAATAATATTTAACGTTCACATTTTTTTCTATCACAATTTCAAGAAAAAAGTCAAGTTAGGATTGTTAAACTAAGTAAAAGAAGTATTGTTAAGAGAAGTTTTAGCCAGAATTTAAGAAAGAAAGAAGGTGTTTGTTCGCATTTTATTTTGACCCTGAAATCAGGGTGGGGGTGCTTATATTTGCGTAAATACGGTAAATATCTTATGCATCAAGAATATAAGAATTGAATTGTTCACTACGGAGTCAAATTGTCATGGTTTTATGGTTAGAAATATGAGTAATACACAATGTAATATGGACAGACATAGAGTCGTAGCGTACAGAGAAAGCGCCTAGTGGATCCACTCAAACGTTCTGTTTTCAGGAGAAGAAACACTTCCTGGGCGAGGATTACCTGCAGGACGGACCGGAGGGAAACGACATCCGCAAGACCAACGTGGCACAGATCCGGATGGCGTATCGACACGAGACCCTGTGCAACGAGCTCAGCTTCCTGGTGGACGCGGTGAAGTCCGAAAGCGAGCCTTCAGAAACCTCATGAACCGCCTGGTGATGCTCCTGGTCCTGCCTTCTGCTCAACACGGACACTGAAAGCCTTTATAACGCATGCTCGAGTGCTTTAAGGATTCATGTTCTACATTTTTGTATCTCTGACGGTAGATTTTTGACGTAACGGACCTCGGTCTTGTTTGACGCCACGGATGGTTGATCTAAATCGCCGGTGCGACGTTGGTTTGGTCAATCACTTTGCACATTTAAACACAGATGGTGGTTTTCTACGTTTCGCTGATGAAATAAAGGTGCTGGGGTTTATTCTAGCGAGGTTTGCATTTTTTTGTTTTATTTTTCGTTCTCTACACGCTACAGAAATCACGCTATTGTGTAGATTGTGATAAGGAAACGCACTGAAAAATGAAAAAAAGAACTTTTATTGATGTTGCGCAACACCAGCGGACGAATCGCATTTCAACAAAATACATTATTAATATGTATATTACAATGCGGCCTGAAAACTGTCCTCGGTTCACATTTCAATAGGTTTGTAAGCAACACGTTATTTTTAAAAGTAGATTTACAAAGGTGCTTTTTCTGTAATGAACTGGAAAATTATTCTACACTGTTATCAGTACATATTTATAATACAAGTGAATTACAACGTCCAGATTCACAGTGGAAGCAGAAAAAAAAGAAGTGTGTGGTAGAATCATCTCTGTCATTTATAACGAGTCCAGAAAACAGCAGTTAAAAAGAAATCTCCATCGGATCCACGTCAGGTAAATGATAGCTTTGCTGAAGTCTGCACTAACACTCGACCTGCAGCTCATCTATTATTTAAAAGAAGGAAGTGAGCGCTAAAAAGGCAGTGACATCCCCACAGCATCGTGTCAGTCTATAAACCGTGAAGGATACGTGATGCTCAAGGCCTGTGTGGATGCCCGGCCTCGTCTGCCAGGTTCAGAATATACCCGGCGATGTCTTCCTCTGTGGGGGCGTCCGACATTACCCAGGATTCATTAGCTGCGGTCACCTGGATCCGACACACCGGACAGTTCCGGCTCTGACCGCTCCTGTAGAAAGTGAAAGATCAATCACGTTTGCGTTTAGGATGTTAAAAACAAATGTCAAACACTGATTTATGAAAAACAAAAAGCATCCACACAGGAAATTCAATGATCTTAACATTTATCCTCTAGAGACCCGAGCTCTGAAATTATATTTAAAAGTGTCAATTTTTTCACATGGTTTAATGTTTGACATAATACATATGTTATTACTAAAAATTTAAAATTCAAAAATTTGTGTCCTAACAAAGGGCCATGTCCTACCTAAACATCGCGCCTATAATTTTTAAATAAATAAATAAATAATTTAAATAATAAATTTAAATAGCACGTCAGATGTCAACACAGCAGGTGGGAAATTTCCATGGTCAGTACACAAACTTGGCCACCAGGACGTTGAATAACAGATTTCTGATTCCCAAGATGAAATATAAATGGGAAAAAATCATGTAAATCCAACGGGTTCTTCTTATTTTACTGTCTTCATAACAAGGCAACAAAAAAAACGCTTTATTTTTTGCTCCAAAAGTGGTAATTGGAGTTGCTAATTGGATTTTTTAGCTTGTCACAGAAAACGTTAGATCACGTTATTTACAGCAAGACGGAAAAAAAACGTGTTTCATTCCTCACAACTTTCGTTCATTTTGATAGACCTGCTCAATTCTCATTGTTTTTTTTTTATATAAATCAATGCAAACAATGTCTAAGATTGAGAAAAGTGCAAAGGCTTGTGTTTAAATTTAATTGACATATTTTGCTCAAATATACATGTGTGTATATTATGTATATAAACATATATAATACATTATTGTTATATTGTGTGCATATATATAAGATTATAACAATTATTACGTATGGTTTTATTATATTGTTTTAATAAAAATTGACTTAATTTGTCTTTCGAGATTTGCTGTAAATTGTTCCATTCCTTGATTATAACTCAAAAAACACTAACTTCAAATCACAAACGCACATCATAACTTTTACGACCATAAATTGGCTTAATTTGTCTTTCAAGTTTTGCTGTAAATTGTTCCATTCCTGTTTCTTTAACTCAAAAATCACTTAAAAACTTCTAACCACAAACACACATCACAACTGTTACCACAATAATAGCAACGGGACATTTATCCGAATGATGCGACTGTAGTTGATCATGAGATAATGAGGTTCCAGTCAAATTAAAAGAGAGAATGTACACTAGATTTATCGTGATTTAATTACACTAAATTTAACAAGTGAATTATTGTAGTCGAACGTCGCAATCTTTTTTTTAATTCTGTGGTATGACATTAATTTAGGCCAACATCGCAATACCAAAACTCACCACTTGTCGATGCACTTCTGACAGAAGCTGTGCGCGCAGGGCAGAATCAGATCGGCCTTCCCGTCCATACAGATGCAGCACTCTTCCTCGTCCGTCAGCTGCTTCACCCTGGAGACAGACGGGTCCGTGTCAGGCATCGCACACGTGGGGCGGGGCATCTAGCGTCCCATTACCTTCCCATCCACAGACTGGCCTGGCAGGCGTCTTGTGAAGAGCCCTCGGCAGCCCACCCCTCCGAACTCAGCACTTCCGCTGCTTGGCTGGTGATGTCTTTGTAGAGCTGGATGAACTGGTACAGGTTCATGATTCTGGAGGCTTCCACCATCCCGTCCTCCTTGTTGATCTAAAGCACATCACACCTTCACTAAACAGCGAGCAGGACACGCGTGAGCTTTTAATCGCTGAGGAACTGCCGATACCTTAGTGCAAACGATCCTGACCGCGACCTTCCATAAGGCCGAAGCATCAGATCCGGGCTGGACCTCAAACAGGAGATGTTTCCTCTGGCCGGAAGCGAGTTTGGCAGTCCTGACGAGGAACAGGAAGTGCTTATTATGCGGTTGCATCAGATTATTACACTCACATGACCCTTTGAAAATAAACAATTCATTATGAACACCATCATGACGGACATGTTGTGCTGACGACAGTGGTTTACATTTTGCTATTAGAATCACATTTGTATCGATATGTTTATGATTTAAAACTACATAAAAAAAGAACATAAAATAGAAATAAATCATTACTTTATTCTGAAATAATTCATGAGACTGAAATGATTCTGAAATGAAAATGAGACATTTTTTTTAGCATCAAAAAATATTTAAAAATTAACTAAAATGGAAATCATGATATTATATTTTAATATATTATACTTTCCGCATACATATTTTTGAAGTGAGAAGACTAGTATACATTTACTCCGTTAAAAGTTTAATATTCCAAAATAAACTGATGAAGTGTGAATTTGTTTTTTATATTTGTTTGTAGATGTTTGTAAAATGTAAACATTTAACAAATCAGACTTCTCGTCCTGAAATTCTAATCTGTAACTCAGTAATAAAGTTTCATTCTAAATGTTAAAAAAACACCTTCCATTTATAGTTAAAGTCTAATTCCCCAATATTTTTACAAACAGGTGTAAAAATCAGGATTGAATAACACACAGCAATTAAATGGAGTACTTACACGTCATTGAGTTCCGCTACTCGCCCCAGAAACTCGTCGTAGTTGAGGAAGCCGCTGTCCCGCACCAGGCTGACATGCTTCAGTAGTTTATCCGGGAGTCTGGACACGGACTGGCCAGAGACGTTCTGACCCATGATCACTCCAGATCCACGACTGACACACACACACACACATTTATAATTCTGAAAATTCATATCGACTGGAATATGGAAAAATAAATAAATTATATACATTTATATAAAAACACACATATGAGAAAGTAAAAGTTTTTATAAATATGTATGTGTATTAAATGTTAAATATTGAATATGTATTTTTTATCTAAATATAAAAATGTGTTATTCACTAAATACACTGTGCGATGTCTTGCATTCATGCGTTTAGAAAATTACAATTTATTGAATTGATTTTATATCAATTATGAAAACAACAATGGACGCTGCTTTAAATTATATTGTGTTCATTTTATAGAATTTTAAAGTTTATGTAATTTCTCGCTATGAACAAAGTATTACAGCACATGGGTAAAAAAGAATGTTATTACTCGAACATCTAGGCCTTGTTTAGTTTTAGACTTTGGTCTATGTTTCCTACTAAGTTTTTGGTATCAGACTATAATTTGTTTAAAGAATATAAAGAACATAACTTTTGTGAATTACTTTTAGATTTCAAACACTAAAACATATAAACCTAATGTGTATTGACTACTAAATGCTATTGATGCATAAGTAGATAAATTGCTGTTGCACAAATCCAGCTTATATAATCGATAACACAACTGCCGTGGAGTGGCCTTGGTTATATTATGTAATAGCGTTATATATTTCACTACTTTATTCACTTTGAACCGTAAAAAATTTGATAATGGATGTTTTTAGGAATTAATTCATTTATTAGTAATAATTTCTAATTAAGAATAAAAAAAATAAAAAAAAAAAACCTTCAGTTCTGATGACAATTGTTTGTCAACACATTGTCAGTCAAAAGACGCGTTTTCTAACGCTTGAGTAATGTTAATTTTACTGCATTTGTGTTTAAAAATAGAACAATACCTAAACCGACGATTAGAAAGAACAAATGGGCATTTATATAAACAATCGAATGTGTGTGTAGAAGCTTATCGCAGAAAATAGAACACAGACAAATTAACAGAAGCAAACACAACAACGCCAAAGACACGTAAATAAAAGATCACAAACCTGCGGACATTCGCTTTACTCTGACCAACACTCGAGATGACAAGAAAGAAAACAAACAAACGGTCAGCTCGGCGCGGGATGATGACGTCAACTACACAAGACGCGTTTATTTTACCGTAAGCGAGTGTACGATTATTTTTACTTTTACTTTTGTTTTTATTCTGCACTTTACGTGGCGTACAAAATAAGATGATATTTAATATTTAATTTGTTTTAATTCTAATTTGACCAATTGTCACAATATTTAACACTTCCTGAATTCACAATAATATATCCTAATACAATTCCACATTATTGATACGCTTTAAGCTTTACACAATACATTTAGATTGAAGCAAATGCAATCACCAATTAACCCACGCAAGTAAATATATCTTTTTATCATCATCATCATCATCATCATCATCATCATCATCACCGCCATTTTTAATGTCTTATAATTAGGGACTGTTATTGTAGCTTGATTGTATTAGTAGTATAATTAGTATTTTACACATTGTACAAAAAACAAACTTAATGTGTGTAATAGAATTTGAATATTGAAAAACCTAGACAGTAGTAAAATATAGTCTGAACCATTTCAAACAATGATAAACACATATTTTCTAAGTTGCATACTATTAGCAAAGTAAACCTGCTATTTTACTATAATTTCATTTCGCTAAAAAGAAAAATTAAAAGTGCTCAGGACTTTTGTTCCATCTCCACAACAGTATTGATGCATTTCCTGTTGTTGTTGTCTTTTCTGGCCGGCTCCGGTAAACAGTCGTTCCACATTTCACTTTCACGCAGTCGCTTTAAAGACGGAAGCTGTTGACTTCTTTTTCTGCCTCAGGACAAATTACATTAACAAACACATCAGCACAAATAATAACCACCACAATGAAGACAAACCTCCTGAGGAACCAGGCCGTGCCTGCGGCCGCTGCCAGCAAGAACAGCAGCGCTGAAATAACCGCCACTGCTTTGGGACCTGTGACGATTACAAAATAAAAGCATGACAAACACACATCGACTCAGAGGCTTGACACAGAGGTGAGACTGAACCTTTCGACGAGGAGCTTGTGGTTTGAGACAATGGAGGCCCAACTGTCAGACTATTAAGTGGAGAAAACAGAGCGGAGGAAGAGGAGGAAGACCACTGAGGTGGACGGACGGATGTGGACTGAGAACCACGAGTGGAGCCAGGAAAGAAAGGAGATGTCACGGGAAGGGTGGATGTGTGCGGAGGAAGGGATCTGGACGTGGAGGATGATGAATGGCTTGCTGAAGTTCTTCCTGCTTCTGTTGAAGGCCGAGCTGGACGCGTGTCTGACGGTGCATCGGTATCTGGAAGAGATCATCTCCTCATGAAGCTCATCTTACTCGGCTCATTATGTGCATTGCTATCAAATTTCCGGAGCAGAATCCATGATAATACGCAACAGGATGTGGTTTAATTGTACGGTAGATCAGATCTAAACCTCTGTCTCGGGTCCGAGTGATGAAGGGGAATTACCATTGAGGATGACTATTGTTTATGATTATCGATCACCTGCCGGTTTAAAGCAGTATACGTCGAACATTCTGCTGACGTCCGCCCTCCAGACCACCACACCGGTTTTGTTCTGACCGCACGCTGGGCTCGGCTGTGCTCGAGAAATGACCGCAATCTGCTCTTCGACCCAACCAAACCTGAGGAACCAGCACAAAGCTCCTCATCAAATACACTAAACAGTAGTGTACATTCTGTTCATCTAAAGACAACATGACGTTTAACATATACTGTAGATTAGAATTGTCAATTAATTGCTCCGTGTGAAAGTATTGAAAACTAACGAGCAACTTTGTACATATTAAATAAATATGCATGAACAACGACTAAAATGATTTATAATCAAGTAAGGCAACCTGAATATCTGAATTAAAGCAACAGCTTGTATTTATTATAGTATATAATGTACTATCAGAGACTAGTATTTTAGAACTTATCTTTATATAGAGACATGTTGTAAATATATTTTTTTCAATTTATTTGATATAATAACATCAATATGTATTATAATATATACCTCTGTATATATATATATCGAATATTAACAGTATGTGATAATTGCATTATTATAAAAATATTTATATACATATTACATTATAAATATAAGTATGTACATATTCTATGTAATTTTTAAATCAGATTTTTTACAAGATAACAAGACGTGTGTGCAGTACTATTTTATAAACTGCGTACTAGACACAAAATGTCTAGTGCTTAATTAATACATTATGTATATGTGTACAAAACATTTTAATAAAAAACAATATGCACCGTTTTAAAATAAATGTACATGTATTAAATTTAGTTTTACATTTAGTTATATTTAAAATATGTATATTATAATAAATATGTTGAAAAATGTTTTTATTCATAACTAAAAATGTTAATATACTAATGATTAATAAATAGATACACGTGAATGCATATTTTATTAATAAATAAAAGTAATTAATTAGTCAAAAAACGAAATAATCTATTCTTTACCTGCACGTCTGAAAGCCGTCTGCGTTGGCCACTTCCACTTCAGCTTTCTTAGCAATCCTCATGTTCAAAGCGTCACACGCGGACGAAGCCGTGGTGGCGTTAAAACTGTAGCCTTTGCTTTGGCCTTGAACTAACAAAACTCCCGCAACCCCAGCCAAGGGAACTGGAAAGCAGCAGTTGGGTTATCTTCAAAGCTTCTGCATCTGGCGTGGAGAAGTGGAGTGACTTACCCTGAAGTTCACCCATGTCGAGAGCCAGTGACCCCACGGACACGGCCGACAGAAGACAACAGCAGAAGAGTCGTCCAGCCATGTCTGCAGAACACACTCACAACCCCACAAGGTTTAAATACACACCGCTGCTGCCAGTCTGGAGGAAACGTCCACCATTAGGACACAAAACCACAGGGCATTTCAGTGGGAAACAGGAGGTTGAGGATGATCTGTAGGGCGACCTTTTCCGAGAGGCCATTTAAAGCCCAGAGAGCAACGAAAAAAAAGCTCTTCACTTCCTGTGCGTGAACATTAACTCGTTCTGCTCATCAAGCCTCTCCAGCAAAGATCTCACACACACACACCGGCCTCTCTTTGCTCATTTCCGCTTCTACCATCATTCCGATTTGGGAATGAACGGCGAATCAAACGCAGTGACGTTTCACAAAAGTGCTGGGTTTTTATTAGTCTGTTGTGTACTGGCTTTGACGACAGGAGATCATCCTGTTGTCAAGAAGTTCTCAAGGCTAAAGAAACCCTCATTATCACGAGCCTTTCGATAGAATTTCACTGAGTTTATCTCGCCTCTGAGTTCCTGGTCTGGAACATGAAAACATCTGCCTGAATGGGAGGAAGTAAATCACATCCATACCAAGGTTCCAAAAAACCCCTTATCGTGAAGTTTGTTTTTAATCCATTATTACCAGATGCAGGACAATTGACAGAACAGGACAGAACTGAACGTAAGCAAAATTTAATTTATTTGCAAATAAAAGTACTTTTTATATTTTTTATTTTACATGTATTTATTTCAGACTCATAAATGGTCCTTTTCAAGAATCACATACAAACAAAAAGAAGGAAAAATAATAATAATAATAATAATACACAGAATAGAATCAGGCAGTATGCAATCTCTGTATCAGTATAATTTTTTACCACAAGCACTGTAATTGTAATTTAGTAAAATGTACTAAATTGTAAAATGTTTTTGTCACTGCACTTTAAAGACAAATGTGTTTTTACAAATGCTGTGTAAAGGTGCTTCAAACGTAATTAAATGAAGTACCAAAATGTATTATTAACATGTACTTAATGTGTAATTTAGAAAGTAACATGTAAAAATACAAGTGTTGGAACATGTTTTTATGCAAGTAGAAGTACTTCAAACACAAGTAAAAGTACTTTCTACACACTAAGGAATCGGTAAAAAATAATCAATGTTTTTTGCACAAATAAAGACTTAAATGTGTCTTAGTTAAATACAATTACTTATTTTAAAATAAATAAAAGTAGAAAGAGGGTTTTGTTAGTGTTCGGTGCAGAGATGAAAAGCCAGACTCGCTTAAGTGGGTTTTATTAGTACCAAATCACATGTTAATAACTCCATGCTTGAATATCTCCAGTGGAGTGATAGAGTTTCCTTTACTGAGAAGTATCAATCTCACATAGTGGACGTGTAAAAGATCGCAGGAGCTGCGTCGTATGATACAAAAAGCCATGAATGATTCAGCGCGCAATCACACACACACACACACACACACACACACACTACTCGCGTTACACAATTAGAGAGCTGCTTGTCTACAAACACTTTAATCCAGAGTGATTTGAGTCGCATTTTCCTCAGGTTAAACTTTGATACACCGTTGGGAATTTCTCAGGGATTCGAACCCACATCTGGTTGTGTTGCCAGCCTCAGTCTCCTGGAAGAGTCTAGATGTCCACATCCGCACCAAATCCAATGCACATCCGCCCATCATCCTCGTCATCATCAGTGTTGTGGCGCAGAGATGAAGAGCGACTGGCCTCCTCTGAGAGCATCAGGTTTCTGCTCTAATATTTCAACATTAATAATGGACCGGGTTGCTTCTCTCTTCAGTTCCCATCTCATTCAGTCCCTCGCGAGGACTCAGGTCAGTCCTCTACGGGTCAGAAGGTCCGAACCATGAGTCTGAGGGCCACCTCTCACGGAGAACTCCAGACCCTCACGGCGCTGAAGACCCCCGCTTCGGACAGTGGCTTGTTCCGGTCTTTCTCCCAGAGCAGCAACAACCTGAGCGGCCGCTTCGAGAGCATTGAGGAGATACGGGGCATCTCCAAACCCACCCACCCTCCTCGCAGACCGGTCCGAGCGGTCCGACCCATCAGCGCCCTCGGCAGCAGCGGGTCCTTCATCCAGCTCAACCACCTGCAGGGAGAACTAGTGAGGAAGAGGAAGGTGAGGAACCTACAGTAGATAGTTATGGTGATTCTCAGGAGAGGCTGTGGGTTCGAGTCCCAGGCTTGGTTTCAATGTTCTACTGTGGCTTTGGTTAAAAGTGTCTGATGAACAGGACTAAAAGTTCTGAGAATTCTGGACTAGAAGCGAGAAGGAACCGAGGTTGAAGCCTGGTTGAGTGTGTGATGCTTCAATGTTTCCCCTGAGTAAATGGACTTTGTTACTTTACTTAAATATTTGTGGCTACTTTGAACTTGTACTGAGTATCAAAGATTTAACTTTTACTCTCCACTTGACTACATTTTGGATTGAGTGTTTGTACTACAGTATTTACTCCATTCAATATGATTGTGTGCAACAAGTCTGCATCTTTTTCTACCGCTGTTAAATTCATGGGCGGACGAGTTGATATCGCCATCTGCAGGATACTGAAAGCACTAGATGCTGTTTATCAGCTAAATCACATGATCAATTAGCAGTTGCACTTTTTTGTTTGTTTGAGTTTGACTGAGATCGACTTTTTGTTCTTTTTTTATCTGTTTTGTGATGATAATTTGAATCAATGAGGTGTTAAATTTCATTTCTATATTACAAAATACAAACTCATACTTAAAAAGTTTCTTGTTTTTTCACACTTTTTGGTGTTTTTGAGCCTAAATTCAGTATGAGTACATTTCCCAAGTTCTTGGAATAGGATACTTCACGGCCTTTAGTCCAAGTCTTCATGGTGACTTGTAATGGTGTAATTTTTGCAGTAAGATATTCGTACTTTTACTCAAGTATGGTTTTCTACACTTCCTTTGTTTCTTGGGCTTCTGGTTGAACATCGTGAGCCAATTGCAGATGTGATTTTGTTGGTTTATGATTGGCTGACCCACAGTTCCTGTCCCGCCTATAATTGGCCCAATTGAGGTAGAAAGAGATGCTCAACAGATCAGCGTCCGATTTGTAACCTCACCACTTGTGTGGCCAACAGGAATGTGAAGAGCTGAAGAAGGAGAACAAGTACCTCTTGCACGAAATCCACATGGAGCGGATCGTGCTGAGGAACGAGAGTGAACTGACCATGAGGAACCTGCGCAGCCTCAACCAGGATCTCCAGGCTCAAGTCAAAGAGGTGCTCAGGTCAGACACGTGCTTCCCCTCGGACCGCCACCCGTGCTTTCCGTGTCCTCTCGCCCTGCAGATGAAGCAGAAGCTCCTGATCAGCCAGCAGAGGGCGGCGCTGTGCTCCCGCGCGGCCGAAGACGCTGACCGCGGCCGGACTGAGGCGGAGAAGAGCCGGGCGCTGGCGGAGACGCGGGCGCTGGAGATCCGGCAGGACAAGGAGATGATGGCGGCGGATAAAACACGGCTGAGTGAAGAACTGCAGCACGCGAGAGACCAGGTAGGTTCACCTTCTCCAGGCCTGAACCCCGGGACACTCGTCAGGTCGTCCGGTTTATCTTACATGCTTTGGTTTGCTGTTAATATAAATGTGTGTGTACACATTTAGTTTACATACTTGAATACATACATACATACATAAAATTAAATTTAGTGTGTGTATATGTTATTATATACATTATATACACACATTATATTAAATATCACACACACACACACACGCACACACACACACACACACACACACACACACACACACACACACACACACACACACACACACACACACACACACACACACAGATATAACAGATGTGCTTTTCTGGACATGCATACTTCTAAAATAACAAGTGATGAGATCAACTAAATGTACTTCTCTTTAATGTTAATTATTTTAACTGGATCTTTGTCAAGCACGTCCAGCACATTTGCATCGTTTCTGACCTGCAGTGACCTGACTGACCAGCAGGGGTCCGCGTCCCCCGCGCCCTTCACCACTCTTTCTCCTCCACAGCACAACGACGTCCAGCTGCTCCTAGCACAAACGGAGAAGAAATACTTCGAGACCAAGCTGAAGCTGGACCGAGTGTCTGCGGAGAAGCAGGCGGCTGTGGAGCAGAGCCGAGCGCTGGAGGAGGAGAGGAACACGCTGAGACGCGGCCTGAAGGAGCAGACGGAGGAGAACATCAGGATCACGGAGAAGTGCGAGTGAGGAAGGCTGGTGAAGTGAAGAGCCGTCAGTCACGCTGAGGATCTCTCACAGGGAGATGACCTCCAGACACAGAGCTCAGGCTGCTGAGGAGCAGAGAGACCGGGCTGATGAAGCTCGACAGGAAGCTGAGAGAGAGAGACGGGCGGCTGAGAGAGAGCGACAGGAGCACAGCAGGAAGTGTCTCAGCTGGAGAGAGAAGCACCAGGTTCTGGCTGATGTCCTCAGAGCCCACGAGGAGCTCAAGTCTCAGAGACAGAACAAAGCCGTGAGCGTTCACTCCATCCCATATTAGGTGTTGGTGGAAATGTGTTTTGAGTCTTGACTCATTTGCATGAACACTGGAAACAATGTCCAGCCAATGACGAGGGTCGATTCAGTCATGTCAGATCTTGAGGCTTTATTACAGGAGGCTGTTTCACTTTCATCACCAACACCAAAGAAGGGTCGGAAAACTAAACTTCAGACTTTTATTCTGCTTGCCATAGACATTGACCCAGAGGTGACAAGTAGAATAAAAAAAAAATACTTGAGTAAAAGTATGGATACCTTACTGTAAAAATTACTTCATTACAAGTCACCAATTCCATGAAGACTTGAGTAAAAGACGTCAAGTTTTCAATTTGACAAAACTTTAAGTATTTATTGAATTTAGGCCCAAAAAACACACAGAAATGTGAAAAACAAAACACTTTATGAAGTTGTGTTTCCTAATATAGAATTGAAATTTAACATTTGCACAAACAATGGAAGCAATGTCCAATCACAGGGGTCGATTCAGTCATGTCAGATCTTGAGGCTTTATTACAAGAGGCTGTTTCACTTTAATCACCAACATTAAAGAGTTGGAAATCTATACGTTCCAAAATTTGATTCAGACTAAGACTTTTACTCTGCTTGCCACAGACATGGACCCAAAGGGGACGAGTAGGATAAAAAAAATTACTTGAGTAAAAGTATGGATACCTTACTGTAAAAATTACTTCATTACAAGTCACTAATTCCAATAAGACTTGAGTAAAAGTCGTCAGGTTTTCAATTTGATAAAACTTTACGTATTTACTGAATTTAGGCCCAGAAAACACACAGAAATGTTAATTAACCGCGGTAGAAAAAGATGTCCACTTGTCACACACAATCACAATGTAGCGAGTAATGACAAGTGTCTATTCAAATGTAGTGGAGTAAAGAGTACAGATAATCAAAAATGTAGTTAAGTAGACGGTAAAAGTTGCTTATATTTTTGTAACTCAATACAAGTACCAAGTAGCTAAAAGTACTTAAGTAAATTAACAAAGTCAATTTACTCAAGCGCGTTACACCACTGGGTGCAAATTCAAATCAAGCATGGATACATTATAACCATTCTTTTTGTCAAATCTAGAACATTTGTTGTTTCAGTGTCAGGCGAATATTAAGAGCTACTTCCTGTGCATGACTGAGAGTGACCAGAGAGTGAAGATCCTGAAAAGCCAGGACGGGTCACCTAGGAACTTCACGGTAAAGACTTTACCCTTCTAACTCTGTACGTTATAAACCCAAACGGGCACTGAAGTCTCCTCGTACGTCTGCAGGAAGGAGATCCCGTGTACATCTCAACCCCGGAGCTCAGCAGCGAGGAACCGGAGAACAGCGGAAGGTAGGACGTCCAACTCCACACCAAAGTCCAGCTTCCAAACCACCCTGATGCGTCTCCATCCGTCCAGCAGACTCTCCTTCAGAGTGGCCGCGCCCAGGACGGCCAGAGATCCGGGTCCGGGTCTCTTCAGCGAACTGTCCCCCTTGAACGAGTCTGGACCGTCCAGGAGAAGCAGAAAAGTCGAGTACTTCTGGATACCCACGGATGAGGAATAGTCGTAAACGCCATCTTAAAAACTCTGCTTGAGATTGTCAGTGTACCATAGTAAAAGGCTTTTTGTGAATAACACACCTTTCGAAATGTCCAGTCTTGCTTTTCCTTTATTTAATAAAATCCGCTGATATTCCAAGTCTACTTTATTGTCTGTACATATTTAGAAGCTTTTTTAGAAGCTCAAAACCTTGGGAGGGGGGGTATACAGTAGTGACCAAAGTTGTGCGATTCACTCTTCTGCGCTGTCCTGGAGAACAGTGCGCAACGACTCTTTGGCATCAGTGGAAAGTTTTGTTCTTTGAATAAAGTGTGCACAAGACATCGAGGTTCTCTGCTAAGTTCGTAGATGTTCGTAGAAGTCCATGATGCCTTTTCAATTGGACTGTGTGAATATGAAATCGCAGTGGCACGATTTTTGCACATTTGAGTTTGACAGTTAATCTATCAAGTATTGCCTTCTGCCATTGATGTTAAATTTAATTTCTCTAATAGAAAATAAAACCTCAAAGAGTTTTTCACATTACAGAACTTTGTTTAACTTGTACTACATTTAAGCTTAAAACAAAACAAAACAAAACACCATTAAACTCTTTTTCGGCAAAATGAGATACGTCAACTTTGACTCGGATCTTCCTGGATCTGGAGACTAGGTAAGAATAATTTTTCTGTTACCCAAGTGTGGGATTCAAAGGAAGTTTGTCAGTATGGCGTTATACTATATATTACTTATATTTTATCTTACACAATGCACATTTTTTACATTTCTATAGTGTTTTTTTCCCCCTATATTGCACCAAACAGAGTAGTGTTCCCAATTTCGTTGTAACCTTGTGTCGCAATGACAATAAAGGCATTCTCTTCTCTTCTCTGGCTACATCTAACTCCTGTCAGTGTGTGTTGTGCAGAAAACCATCACATGAAACAAGATGCAGAACAAGTTTCGTCTTTATTGTAAATTCTGCGACAGCGTTGAATACAGCACTAAATAGTCTTACGTGTTCAGAAGCCATTTTATTTCATTTCATACGACTGGATTGCTGTGAACATTTCGGCAAATTTTACTTCGTCAAATACATTTAAAACACCTGTCAAGACTACAGCTTTGACAAGGGCAGAAGCCTTTCCCCTGGTCCGGGTATCAAGAACGGTTTAGGATTTTACTCAAAGGCCCGTTAAAAGGCAGGTTAAAACGCTGGAAACACAGGTTAAGATTTGCGTCGGATCCTTGCGACATTGCGAGAAAGTGGAGAAAGTAAGGCCGGGCCTGCAGAGGCGTCACCACACTAGTAGCTGCTTTTCCCACAATGCAAAGCACGTGAACTCTACTGCGAGCTGGGTGTTGTGTGAAAACGCTCCGATCGCGGCGACTCCCGGGAGATTCCGTGGGAATCCTGCGACGGAGGTAGAAATGGAAACTAAGATGGTTCCGAGAAGTCAGAGATCACGTTTAACTCGTACGGATATTGCAACAGACCCAGAATAACACGAAAAGTGTCCACAGCAACCTACAAAAGGCCGTTCAGCTCACGGACCATCCACTTCCTTTAGCCAAGACGCACACAAAAACACATTTCCTGCGTGGTGAAAAACAAACTGAACCAAGGCAGGAAGAGACCGTTCACCTTGTCGACTAACATGAGCGTTTCATCTGGAAGTCCAAGCGTGGCAGCAGAGCGCTGTGAGCGAGACGACGCGATTGGTTAATGGTGTAGCAGCAGTGTGTGAGAGAGTGTGTGTTTGCGATGACGTGGGCACCGGAGAAAAAGAGAGCGCGTTATCTAATGTGCACGGCAAGAATAAACCTTCCTCAATCCACTTCCTCCTCAGACTCCTCTTCCTCCGCCGTCTCCAACCAAGTCAACCACTGATTCACCTGAAACGCAGAAGAAAAAAAAAAAAAAAAAAAAAAAAAAAAAAGACTTATTTGACTGGGGAAAATAAAAAAAAACAGGGTTCCTACCACAACTAAAAGATAAAATTCAAGCACTTTCAAGGTCCATATTCAAGTTTTTCCAGCACCATGCGGTTGTAAAATGTATATTTAAAGCCTTGACTAAAATTAAAATGAAACATGTAAGGAAAGTTTACTCTAAATGTAAAGTTCTATAAAACATCACGTATTAGCGGTTAAAGTTTTTAAGTTCTACAGAAAGCTGTAGAAAACTGTAGAAGAGGTGCTGTATAACTTTCTTTGTTCAAAGAATAAACGAGGAATTATAATCAAGTCTCATTTTAAAATAGTGTCGCTTTATATATAAAAATCCATGTTTCTTTTAAAGATGTCAAACTTTAAATACCATAACACGGCCGTCATCATTGGTTCCAGTGAGTTAAAATGTTTTATATATAAAAACCACTTTATATTAGTCTTTTGGTAGATCTGTTTTTTTTCCAATTTGAATGCACATTTAAACAAAATAAATGTAAAGTATGTAAAAAAGTAAAATCCGAAAAATTACCCCATCCCCAGGGTTTGTTAAAATAATCAAACGCCAACCGGTCCGTGACGACAAAAAGAGACCACTACGTTATTAATACGGTAATCTTTGTGAACTCATATTGATAAGAGAAAGAGGTTTGTCGCCACTTCACGTGACCACGCCCGTCACTGCTGAATCTCAGCATTGACACTTGTGGAACTTATCCTGACTGATAAGAGCTAAGCCCTCAGAAGAACCCTGAAAAACCAACACGTCCAGACACGAACCTGGAATAAGGCCTTTCCTTTCCCCGGAAACTCTTGGGTAATGTCTTCTTTCCACGCCAGGAATGCTTCCTCTTCGATGATCTCCATGTCATAAAGGTTGACAAAGTAGCGAAGCAGCATCCCTGCAGGAATCAGACGTTATTAACCCACCGCGTGTTTTTCTCGGGGCAGGAGTGTTACCTTTAGGGAAAGCGTTGGCGTTGCAGTGGACCTGCAGGGCGTAGAGAGCGCTGACCTGCAGATCCGTGTGATCGTGGAGGAACTTCTGCATGACCGGCTTGAAGGCAACAAGCAGCTGCTTCTCCTGGTCCAGATGCTCTTTGGGAGGAGATGAGAGCTGCTCGTCCCCTTCAGAAAGGCCAAGCTCGGCGAATATATACTGCAGGAAGCTGCCGGGTCGAGAACAGACGGTTATGGAGGACCATCTCCTCACGCCGAGCGAGATTCTGATGGTACCTGGTCATGAGGATGTTGACAAAGCCCTTGTCGGTGTGAAGCTTGGGAGAGATGTTGTCTTTGATCCACTTGTAGATGGCTTGAGGGGATGGATCCGCTTTGATCTGCTTCAGAAGCTCCTTCTCCAGCTTCATTAGAGGGAACAGGAAACTCAGACCTTTGCCTTCCAGAACCTCCAGCATACGATCTTTATTCTGGTCGATTTCTGAGCAAGAAGAAAACGTGAGTCGCCTGCAAATTCTGCTAAGAAGCCGAGGTGACTACGGTTTTGGAGGCTCACGCACCTGGAAGCATCTTCTGCATGTTGATTTTGCTGAGCTGGAAGAGATCCGTCAGCCACTCGCGGTCCTTCAGCTTGGACGCTTGTTGCAGGCACAGCAGGAACAGGGGGAAGTGGTTGCCGTTCTCCAGCGGATGAGCAAGTTCTGCCACGCTGACCAGCTCAGAGATGACAGCCCGAGCAGCAAACTGGGCAAGGTAGGACTTCACCAAAGGGATGTCCACCTCGATCTTGGGGCACTGATCTAATACATTCAGCAGAGCCTAAGAAGAGCGAAAACGGAATTAGGAGGGAAACATGACAACAACCCAACAGAAAGCCAAGTAAAAAGCGTACCTGCATGAAGTTCTCGCCCGTGATGAATCCCTCGATGCGCAGAGTGTTGATGAGAGTGCTGGCCTGCTCACGGTCTTCATCGCTTCGCTCCAAAGAGCACAGGACGATCTTGCTCAACATCTCGGGCAGGAAGTGTTTGGGGGCTTTCATCTCCCTCACACCACCCACTGCGGCCTCCATGTTCCTACTGTTCAGATACTCCGTCACAACGTTCTCCTGAAATGCAGAACAATCAGAACAAAAGGCCAGCAGAGCGAGCGATGAAGGAGAGACGCTCTCACCGTCAGCTTCAGCAGCTCCTCTCTAGCAGGAGGGGGTTTCTTGCTCGTTTTCTGAGGTTTCTCCTGGATCACAGGAGGGTTGGTTTTCAGGCCAAGCTGCGGAGGCTAAGGATGGCACAGGAAACTAAATTAATAAACTTTTAAATGCAAGACAGACAAACACATAAAAAGTCTTGAATAAAGAGCCTTTAGAGTCTGGATAACGCATTTATGGAATTTCTTTAGTCAATAGCCGTGTATGGAATCAGATTAGGGCCAAAATGAGTCACCGATTGCAACCTTCACATTATCTTTCGAACCTTTTTGGTTCGTGGGTTTCAAATGTTGGCACTAGTTTCCCATGGGGGAGGTACCCACTCTGATTGGCTGCTGAGACAAGTGGAAGATGAGTTCAGCGAGCGAACACAATTTCATAATATTCAGATTTAGCTTTTCATACAAAGTGTTATTTTTGCACGATTGCTTAAGAAATATTTTGGTGGCAAGACATCGGTCTACTTAATAGCAGAGACATGCTATTAGGCTAAGCTAGACATTAACAATATGTGTTTAATATTAACAATTATGAAACCGTATGAGTCTTTTCTTCAGAAGAGACTCTACTCAAGTCTTAAATTTGTTTGATACATTGAAACGCTGTGAATAAAGAATACAATTCCGTGATAAAGATAGCAAGCGGGAAAAAAAAACATTTGTCGTTACTTAAAATTATAGAATCAGATTAGTGCCAAAATTATCAAACGTAAATGAATCTGCATTTCAGCAACAGTCAATTAAAGCAAAACCTACGTTTTTCGGTCATACAGAGAGATACAGAGATCATTTCCAAATTAACTGTTAAACCACAATTTTCCAAAGTTATTTTAAGATTTTAAAGACAATTTTTTTTCACCAAAAAAAATTTGGAAAATTATGCAGCATCAAAATGGGATATAAACCGATTATAATGTAACAAAGAATGTCGCTTTTAGTCTAATAGGGAAAAAAAAATGCCTTCAATATCAAGAGTTAAATGCTAATAAAACATAAAAAAGTGTGTATTACCTGTCCAAGCGGAGGAGTTTGTGTGCGTGGAGGCTGAGCACTAGGTGGAATCATGGTGGGAATCTGGGGTTGCAGTTTTGGCACTTGGTTCTTATTCAAAAGGAACGACTGAGCCGGTCTAAGGCTGATCTGCAGGAACAAACACGAAGGAAAGAAAGAAAAAAAAACATCAGAACATGTTGACAGAACACAAAACCCCAGGACCATCAAGCAAAAAACCCTCATATCTCACAATCGCAGTCAGCGGCCTGGTTGGCAGAAGAGTAGAGTGAAAGAAATGACAGAGGAAGAGTAAAGAAAGAAAGCTGCCACCCAGTGGATTCCCTCAGAATAACGCGTCTTTTATAATCACAGGGCAGAGACGGAATCAGGTGAGGTGGCGTGGTGAAGCCGTTTACCTCGTCTGCGTTCAGCTGCCCCTTCTTGAAGCGCGGCGGCATGTCCTTCGACTGAGCTTGCTGCTGGTTCGAATGGTTCTGGTTTTGATTGTGAAAAAGTTGATTCTGCCCCTGGACACACATCATCATTTAAAAAAAAACTAATAAAAAGGAATGAAAGAGCCATATGGTTGTGGAACGCTGCTCACCTGACTAGACTTGATAAAAGGCTTGATTCCCAAATCAAACTGTGACTGCGGTTGGGAAGCCATGTGTCCACTGTGTCCATTAAAAAGCGGATTGGTGCGATGACGTCCTAAGGTGGGAGAGAATCGGTCCTGGATCACGCCGGGACCGGTCCCGATGCCACTTCCTGTAGACGCACAGACGTCAGCGGACAAGCTCGGGAATATTCAGGAAATGAGAGAGCGCTCCACTGACCAGGCATCTGACCAAACATGTCAGCCAATCCCCCAAGAGTCTCTCGGTCCAGTTTCATCCTGTTAGGCATGAAGGGCCCATCCAGGAAGAAGTCCATTCTCATTCCCTGGTTCATGGGTGGAATGAAAACACCCAAATCCTGTGAAGATTGAAAGAGGAAGTGAACGCGTGCGTCTTTATTTCCAGCGCGCTGAAAGAACAGACTCACCTTCACTGCATCCTGACGAATCTGGTTAATCGTCTTTGGTCCGTTGTCAATAAAAGCTTTGCGAGGAACCCAATTGTTCTCTCGGAGCTCCACTGTGTCCTGCAACAGGAAACGAATCCGCGCAGGAAGATCCTTGTTGTTCATTAAGGATCGCATTCGGCCAAAGTACTGATCCATTAAAGACTGGGAAAAGATCAGATCAACCATGAGCCACAGTGACCTTCACAACTCAAAACAACCACTATCTGATCCTTGAGGGAAGCGTTACCTTGGCTTTTTCATGGTCGAGTCTGGGTCCCACAGTCCGCATTATCTGACAGAGACATTCCAGGTCCTCTCCCATGTCCTTGAGCTGAACCCTCTTCTTCTTCTCCAAAAGCTACGAGCAGAAACAAACCTCGTAAAAAACACCAAACACACCAAAGTAGTGACAGGCAGGAGCGATACGCACTGTTTTGATGCACTTATGAAGGATAGATTCATGGATGAGGTCAAGTTTGCCGAGTTCCCCAATGAATTTGATATTGCCGAGCATCTTGATTTTGGCAATGGCGCGCTGCTCTTCCTCCTCCGCGGTGAGAGGGTTGTCCTGTTTGTCGTAGACTGAACAAAAGACCGTGTAAGTGACCGTAAAGCCAACAACCGGTTAGTCTGGAGGACAGCGTCACTCACTGTCAACATTTTTGGTGCGGTTTTCAAATTCATCTTGAAGCTTGGAAATTAGAAGCCGTCTGAAAGTCTGCAAGAAAAAAAGAAGAACATGACACCAGTTAAAAACAATGGCGTACTCAGACCACAGACTTGAAAAACGGGTTCGCTTGAGCGTACAGAAAACGCTGACGTGCGTATGAATAGTGAAACACGCCAGCAGGGGACCCGTGATCCAGTTAAAACCAAAATTTCCCACGACTCACTGTGCTCTGCTTCTGTGAAGACTGGATCTCAGGTGTTGGGCCATCAAAGTTTGGTGCATCTTCTGCTAAACGCAGACATAGCTGAGCATAGAGTGAGCTGTATTTGGGCTCTTCTAATGCTTTGTCTACGATCTACAACAAAAGACCAGATGGAAATCAGCAACGAGGAACACAACAGCGTCCAAATCCCCAGCACCAACATCTTACCAGCAAGATGATTCCTTTGAGGACGAGTTTAGAGTCTACGCCCACATTGAGAAGCTCAAGGCATAGCTTGTCAAACTTCTCCGGGGTCAGTTTATTAAGTATGCTAAAGGAAGAGAAGAAAAGACATTCAACAAGCTCAAACGATGCTCAAGTGAGTCAGCTGACGACGCACACACACACGCCTAGAGAACAATAAACAAAAGAGCTCAAACTGTCTTCACCAGGACACTTACCCTCTTACTTTCCTAAATATTGCATCATGATGTTCTTTTTCGTTGGAGGAGTTGACATCTCGTCTAGTGCTTCGTGAAGGAACCCATCTCTGAACGCTAGGCCCTGGGGTTTTCCCCAGGTACTCGCTGAAAGCAAACCAAGCGATTAGAGACGACAGACCGAGCTGCAAAAGCGGCGCATTAACATCGGGTCCCGATCAGAATTGTCCATTAGAAGTACGTTTCGATTCTGATGTAAACTACTTTTTATTATAATAAAGTAGATGTGGTAGAGTATGTAACAATACGTTTCAAAGCAGGAAATGATTGTAGTAAACACTGAAGCCAAACAAACCGATGTTAAATCAGATGCTGTAAATGTCACTGCGTTGCCTGCAGTCTTTTAAAAAGAGGCGGAGCCTCAAGACACACCAAGTTAAGACAAACAACTGTTGTTGGATCACAGTGAAACTAAAACAACGTAACGTTTGTGAAAGACAAACCTTCATTGTACGTGACTTAACGGATTCCAATGATGTTGGTGTGTAATTTATCTAATGATGAACACGAGGAGACGTGATGAGAGTCTGGAAACTTTGAAAGTTAGTGTTGAAAATGTAGACTTGTCTGATGTTGTGTGTTCATGTTGTGAGTGCAGGACTCTGTGTGTGCGCGCTACTGAAACAAGTGTGTGTGTTGAGTCCGTTTAACTGTATGGTGGGGCTCGTTTGTATTTCGAGTGAGTGTGTAAAAATTGGATAAGGGACTGATATCAAATTAACCCGAATATGAAACTAGTCTGATAGGGAGATGGGCCATAGAATACACACCTGTTACCGACAGTCTTGGGATAGTGCTGAGGTGCACCCCTACCTCCTCCTCCGCCCGAAGAAGCACTGAAACAAACAGTCACAACCACACCGTCTATACATATAGAATAACCACACATGCACAGACACTTAAAGAAACTAACCTAAAGCAGACAAAGAAAAGGAGCAGAACAACATCTGGACCAGTTTACACACCCCTCTGTGTTTTATCATTTAGCTTTAACCCGGCAGCTGTTCTGATAAACCTCCCCAATCTGAAACACACCTACAATTTGCTTCCCAGTTACACTAAAAGTTTGCAGCAATCGTCAACTCACAAGTGTTTTAGAGATTTAGACAAAAGCTTTACCCCTCTGTCATGAGTTAAGTTAAACCAACTGAACTGTCCACTTGCTCACAGCGATCGGTGGGGCGTCAACGGAGATGCTCGGGTCTAAAACGCAACTGAACCAGTGTGCGGCAGAGAGAAACGTCAGTTATTACACAATGTCAGGGATGGGGAAACCTGAGATTAGGCCGAGAGTGAGACAACGCAAACGACCACATCCAGGTAGCCCGGATGAACACATTGGTACTCTTAATCGCAAGGGTTGTGTCCGCAAGGAACACACGGCGATGGCGGTCATCAATCCGGGGGGAGACGTGGCTCCGGCTCACCTGAAACGAGAAGCACCCCCTTCTGCAATCACACTCTCCACTTTGGCGGCTTGACAACGAAGAATCTTCAAAAGAATAATAATCAAAGGGCGGGGTGGGAAATCCGAACTGTGGAAGAAACAAAGGAAAAGTGAATCAAGGGCCGCGGAGTAAACAACCAGCCGCCGTCGACGTGAGCTCGGTGTGAGCGAAGACCCGAGAAAAATCACCTATGGATGATAATCGACACGTGTGGTTTCTAATCCGAATCGAGGTTTTATTTTCCATCCTATTCGACGTCGCTTCGGCGCAGGAGGCCATGCCGATGGCTGCGGAGCGAAAAACCGGCTGACAAAGAAAGGCCGGCAACGTCGACTAGCTCGTCAGCGTATGGGCGTCTAAATCACTGGAAATTTCACGAAATCGGTGAAAATCGACCCGCCACCGATAACGTGAAAAGATTTGCGTTTGCATCACATGGTCCAAAAACGCGATCCGGCATTTTAGCTCGTCATCTCCGAAGCCTTTGTTCTCGGAGCGCGTACGCCGTAGGCCACGACGCCAGAACGACACGCGAATTCGCAAATTAGCCGTATTTTTTACGAAACCATCAAGATGGACGACGGTGAAGGCAGAAAACACGTTCAGGTGTTTGTTCGGCGACGACGCCATTTTCTGCAGTCACGCACTCACAACAGCAGCCATTTTACCTCCGATTCTCCACAAAATGCTTACCTTCACTTAAGCAACCTCAGTTTTGATGTTGGTGTTGATCTTCAAAGGGAGAAAAGAGTGAAAGAGTAAAAAAATGATCTAGATTGGTAGAATATTTAGACGACAACCGGCCAAACGCGACTGAATCTCACTGAGGTGGGGAAACGCTGTGCCTCCTCCTTAACGACCATGTTACGTCACACAGGAACTTTATTTGAATTGGTCGGGGCTTGGTTGGCTGTAAATGGAGCGTTTCGATTGGTCTTTATTTTATTTCTCGTTTTAGGATTTTTACATTTTAACGAATTCTAATTATTTGGTTTAATAACTTGGAAATAAATCGAGATGGGATTCGTAATGACATGTCGTTGCATTAGATATACTCTAATAAATGAAAAAACACAAATCGTGATTTTTTTGTATCACTACGTGTGCCTTAAAATGCACAACAGGCAAGCGCAACATGAGTAATAATTTTAATTTAGGAAAATGTAAATAATTATGCAGTGACTAAGAATTCGTTCTCTAAACCGGTCTGCTGTTTTGAACACAATTGCTTTTATGTTCATTTCTATTGTGTGACGCACATTGGTTCCTTTTCTATTAAATGGAATGTACATTTAAGACGTCATGCTTCTTGTTCAGTAACATTTAGTTATTGATTTCGAAACAGCACAATTCTATTACAATGTTAGACGGAACACATTCAAAAGGCTTCACAAAAAGCCATGTTCACATCGGAATACGCTTCCGGTTTGTGACGTCAGACTCTGACCAGACACTGAATCGACACAGGCACTTTTCTCACAATTCAGTTTCACAACATAACTTACAATTGATTCACGTTTAATAGATACAATAGGTTAAATCTAAACACTATTCTGTGGCTCCAAGGTTGATTACAGGGAGACATTATTTGCTATTTTACCTAGTATTGTGTAAGATGTGAACAGTGAAGAGACAGTTACACAGAAATAGAAAATACAAAACAGAAATACACTCGCTTCTCAAATCTGTTCACTATAATGCTACTGTGACTTTTACTATAATAATACTATAAAATGACTGAAAGATATTGTACAGATGTACAGATCTGGAAATGATTGGTCACCAATCCAGAGTGTGTATCCCGTCTCAGGCCCAGAGATGCTGGGATAGTCGTCAGCTGACTGTGAAGAAAAGAACGGTGGAAAATGAACGGATGGAAGGATTGAAAGATGCTTTTCATAAGGAAATAGACAGAGAGAGAGAGAGCGAGAGAGTGAGATGGATGGATGGAGATAGACAAACAGATAGATAGATAGATAGATAGATAGATAGATAGATAGATAGATAGATAGATAGATCTTTTTTATTGGAAATATATTTTATTTGAGACTGAGAATAGACACAAATCTGATCAACTGAACAACTCAGAAGAGAATATAATCTCAGAAGGGAAGGAAAAAAAGGAGAGATCCATCATTATTATGACTTAGTGAAAGGAGCAAACTGAGACAATCATAATCCAAGTCTCGTGTTAAATGCTCAGTTTAATGCTCCGTCCACCGTAATGTCATATTATCTTTCCATTTTCACCACAGTGTCATAATATTGCACTGTTTAATATTGCACATGGCACTAGCCTTTACATATTTACCCGTAAACACAATTATCATCACAAATTACATTATATTTGTAAGTTTCTGCGTATACACATCCATATGTAAATGGCCCTGTAAGAGTAAATGGCAATCATATTCAGAGTCACTTGAATATTTCTGATTTATATAGTAACCACTAAACACTTTTACCGAACTGTAAATTTTGTTCTGGTAATTAACAACTGGTTTATTCATGTACATATCACTCGCACACCACTGACTATAGCTACAATACCTATGCAAACCTATGTGCATCCACTGTAAATCCCTTACTAATTAACAACCAGTATAGACTGTATAGTATGTTTATGGCATCTGTAAAAATGATCCATATCTTCTTTTGTACATACATGTACATCTTGTATATTTCTGGTAACTTAAATATAACAATAAAGTTGAATCTAATCTAATTGGGGAAAAAAATCTATTCCATTTTTGGGTCAAGGAGAGTTGGAGTTAATCCAAGACAATCTGGTTAAATTTACTGTAATCTAGCCTTCTTTATTTTGGACCATATTTTAATATCTTGTAGTTTTTTATATTGGTTATTCAGTGATTTCTCCATTATCTCATCTTTCTTTTTGCACCAAGAGGAGCAGCAATACTAATTTCATTGCAGCCCTGTGATCCAATGACAATAAAGGCGTTCTATTCTATTCTATTCTATTCTATTCTATTCTATTCTATTCTATTCTATTCTATTCTATTCTATTCTATTCTCAAATGTATCAAAGTTTACTGTACCATTTATCTTATGTGTGCGTTTCCGATTTGATCCACTAAGTGGCAGCAGAGAACCAGCAAAGTCGTTATAAGACAAACCTTTGACCAACCACCGTAGCACTTTTAAAAGACTTGACCACACTCAACAAGACTGAAACTGGTTTTTACCCCACCTGATTATCTGAAATACAAAACTAAAATCCAAAAGTATTTGAACATTAACGTGGCGCGTCATATTCGCCTCACTCACTTGTAATTTGGCCTGTTCTCCTTATCACAAATGCAAATGAAATGCAAATCGAAACAAATCATTACTTCAAAGTCCCAAAGCCAATGTTTCCAAACTCATTTCTAAACCCGGGAAGAGATTTGCTTTTCCTAATCAAAAAGAGCGCCGGCCTCACGGGAACGAGGAGAATCAAGCACATCATCTCTAGTGTAAAGCAACATGTTTTTTAAGGCCCTGATGCAATAATATTCAAAGTCAATGCGCGTCTCACAAAGTCAGAACTATAAAGAAAACAAGATGCGACAAAATTTACATCTGGTCATGTTTGAGCAACTCGAGACAGTGTTAATGTCCTCTAACTGCTTGTTTGTCCTTCATACGTGAACTAGAACTCGGAAAGCTGCCACACAAGTGTTCGAATCCCGGTCCGAGTGTCCTTGGGTAAGACACCTAATAATAGGTAAGTCCCCAGTGGCCATATTGACAAACTCATCACACTTTACAACATTAATTTGGTCAATAAATGTGACAAAGTAACACATTTAACAAAAAATGTATTTTTCTAAGCAGCTTCTTCCTTTTCTGGGTCACAAGGAGCTGCAGAAGACCGCAAAATCTCTGGCCCAGGTGTGGCCCAGGTGTGACACACCCTGGTTTGGTGACCGACCAATCACAATGAGACACACAGTCTGGTTCACACCCACTTTCACTCATCAGTTTACACACTTTAACTCCTGACCGTGATTTTGGACTGTGGGG
>CM051501.1:25165344-25222727 GCA_028031935.1 Paedocypris micromegethes | reverse complement strand
AGAGAGAGAGAGAGAGAGAATGAGAGAATGAGAGAATGAGAGAGAGAGAGAGAGAGAGAGGAAGGCCGAGCTGAAGTCCAAGCAAAATCCAATTAATTTTTTTATAATTGATAAAAAACTGAACAATTTTCCATTCTACTTTTTTTCTATAGTTCATTATTTCTACTACCCGATCTACATCAATTTTCTATTTTAAATAAAAAATGCAGGAATATAACTAAATCAAAACGCCCTAGCAAAATCATTCATGACACAAAAAAATCACTTCATGTCAATCTACAGAATGTGTACATCTGTCCAGTTTTTTTTCAATTTCTAGATCATGGGGACCCAATCAGGTGTCTGAAGGCGTGGCTCATCCTGGATGGTGACTGGCCAATCACAGAGTCACACACACTCACTTACACCTGTGCAAAATTCATCCAATAATAATAATAATAACTTCGATTTCCAAATTCATGTGTAAACATTTATTTATTATTACGCCATCCAAGCTCTAATGGCCCAATAGTTTAAAAAAGTGAGTGTGTCAATCCGTTTATTAGTTCAGTTTAAAACAAAACACCAAGTGAATTTTTCATTAATTGGTTATTTTTTTTTTTAATTATACATGGCTGAATGAGAGCGTGAATGAGTGTTTGCTCTGCAATTGGTCGTCCACTATCCAGGGTGTGTGTCCTACTTTCAGTGACAATAGGAATGTCTTCAGAATCCAATGTTTGGATTACAGTAATTTGCATTTAAAACTATAGTGCAGTTCTACTATAGTGTTATAATTATAGTGCAGTTTTGTATTCACATCATTTCTTTGAATACACATCAAGTACAATGTAAACGTTTTTCACAGTTAATATTTTACGTTTTTTACACTTTATACCTTAATATATGCAAATTTTACTATTTATATTTACAAAATTGTACATTTAAAGAATGCGTTTCACGTGTTTATTAGATGCATGTTGCATACTTACACCCTTTTGTTCGGCTCGCTGTGATTGTGTGTGTGTGTGATCAAAAAGGCAAGAAAAAAGAAAAAAAAAACAAATAAACAAATCATGGTTTAACTTTTTGATTAATCTTCCTTTACACATACATACTTTGACTACTTTTATTGTAAACACACAGCATTAAATTGTAAAAAAAATGTTATTTCGATGTAAATAATGATGTCATTCTTCATGAACATACCAAACATTCCACTAATGCCAAACAGGAAACCATCTGTGTTGAAACAACACATGTCGCTTTAACACGTCATGCATTTTTTATACGTTGTTCGGTGTGACGCCTCAGACGCCATAATAGCCTGTGGACAGGATGAAGTGGTTCTGCTGGGTTTCTATCCCACACACACAGTCTCTCAATCAATGAGGACAGTTACAGCCGATAACCACGGGTAACACGCGCTCCACGTGACCTCGATCAATAGTCCGAGATGCATTATTCACCAGAGAACTGCCTCCACAGATGTGTCGTCCCCCACCAAGAGCAATCTGAGACCCGAAAATGAATCCTGTTAATAATTAACAGGTTATTAAACTGCACTTGGTTGGGAAAAGATCGTCAGCACGAATCCTGTAGATTCAGAATAATATTAGCCTTTCAACAGCGCACTGATAATGACAGGAGAGAGAGGGGGGATGCAGAAGGAAAAGAGTGTAAAGAGAACAATCATGAGAGAGAGTGAGAGAGAGATTTGGTTCTTTTTGAGTGGACCAAAGAGAGAGAGAATGGAGAGAGAGAAAGAGAGGGCGAGAGAGAGAGAGAGAGAGAGCGAGAGGATAAGAGAGAGTGATGAAGATCTGGTTCATTTTGTGTAGACCGCACCAGAGAGAGGAAGAGAGAAAGAGAGAGATAGAGATAGAGAGAGAGAGAGAGAGAGTTGGTTCTTTTTGAGTGGACCAGAGAGAGAAGAGAATGGAGAGAGAGAGAGAGGATAAGAGAGAGTGATGAAGATCTGGTTCATTTTGTGTAGACCGCACCGGAGAGAGGAAGAGAGAAAGAGAGAAAGAGAGAGAGAGAGAGAGAGAGAGAGATTTGGATCTTTTTGAGTGAGAGCAGAGAGAGAGTGATGGAGAGCAGAGAGAGAGAGAGAGAGAGAGAGAGAGAGAGAGAGACGAGAAGACACAGAGAGAGAGAGGTTTGGATCTTTTTGAGTGGACCAAAGAGAGAGAGAATGGAGAGAGAGAGAGAGAGAGAGAGACAGAGAGAGAGAGAAATTTGGATCTTTTTGAGTACACCAAAGAGAGAGAGAGAGAGAGAGAGAGAGAGAGAGAGAGAGGAATGCCGAGCTGAAGTCCAAGCGAAATCCAATTTATCATTTTATAATTAATAAAAAACTGAACAATTTTCCATTTAACTTTTTTCTATAGTTCATTATTTCTACGACACCATCTACATTATTTCATTTTTGTTCGCTGGCGTTTTTCTATTTTAAATAAAAAAAATGTAGTACTATAACTAAATCAAAAAGCACTAGTAAAATCATTCATGACACAAAAAATCACGCCATGTCAATCTACAGAATATGTCCATCTGTCCAGTTTTTACCATTTCTAGGTCACGGAGAGCAAATCAGGAGTCTGAAGGCCTGGCACATCCTGGATCGGTGGCTGACCAATCACAGTCACACACACACTCACTTACACCTGTGCACAATTCATCAAAGTTATTATGCCAATAATAAATTGATATACGCCAATAATAAATACGACTTTTTGTTTTTTTTTAATGTATTTTGATCTGCCATTTTATTAAAAGGAGTTTTTTGTTTGTTTTTTTTTTGTTTTTGAACCTAAATTCAGTACGAGGCAAATAGTCAAGCTTTAAAATGGGATACTTTAACACGTTTACTCAAGTCTTCTTGGAATTGGTGACTTGTGATGGAGTAATTTTACAGTAAGGTATTCGCACTTTTACTCAAGTATGGTTTTCAGGTACTTTTCACACCTTTGCCCTATTCAATAACTTTTATTAACATGGCAATCCCCTTATTCTGCTGAAATGAATTTAGCACATTGAGGTGGATCAAAATTTGGCACAGGAAGCATTTGGAACAGTTTGCGTTAGCATTTGAAGAGAACTTTAGCATTTAGCTTCCTTTCAATTACAGTCACTTTTGGTGATGTTTTTCACACAATGCTTTTTGTTTGTGTAGAATGAGAGTTACAGCAATGTACTCAGGAAGAGAAACTTAAAAAGAACGTTTTGTGTAACATTCTACTATCCTTCTAGTAATTGTGAAATGAGTTTGTGTGAAACTGCGATTTTGTGGGACAGTCTGAGAGAGGAACATGAATAATTCAGCCATTTCAGTAGCCGTACCTGCAGACCCTCATTCCACAGCGAAAAAGTTGATTGGTGTTTTGAATAATTTATGAGTTTTAGGATCTGTTACAGGTAATCAAAGCCGACTGTAATTATCTCCCGCCGAGAAGCAGGCGGTGGATTTACATTCATAATGCTTGATTACTTTATTACTTTAGTTGTAATGAAGAGTAGTGATTTCACTTCACCTGTACAAATCCTACACGCCGCGGAAAAACACTCAATTAGCTCAGCGACAAATCGCACAGCCGACGAATTCTACCGACTTTTCCCTCCACGTCAAATCACATTAGATGTTTAATAACTTTTACTAAATTTTTGATGAGTTGAATTAAAATCAGCCTGAGAAGAAAGTAGAATCAGAATTTACTCACAAATCTTATAATTAATCAGAATAATTAATTGTGCTCAGCTGATTAAGAATATATTGGACACATTTTATTAAAAATAACACCATTATTTATGGTGATAAAATATGAACAGTATTAGTAATGTTAATAATTCAGAACCAACTAAATATAATATTAATTATTGATTCCAAATGTTACTGGATATTGTTAAATAATTAAATATAATTGTTTTTATGGTGTTTTACTTTTAATTCCTATTTGTTTACTACTGCTTGTGTTCTTTACTTAATTTTCTGCGGTTATGCTAATGAACACCAAAATATTGCCTTAGTGGGATAAATAAAGTCATATTGTATCGTAATAAGGAATGTTATTACTAAAAAGAATGTTGTTAACATTTTAGTTGATTTTATCATTGATCACGTTCTAAGAACAAATTCACTGACAAACGTAGCAGTATAATAGATAGTAATAATAACTTTCATTGTTGTTGGCGTTTGCAAAGTATATAGCATAATGTTTATATATATGTATGTGCATGTATATAATACACACACACACACACACATCCATTAATATTTGCGTTCTTATTAGTGAACAGTGTTTGTTCTGCTCTTCGCTAGATTACTTCCTTTGACTGACGAATCGTTGTCATTCAGCCATAACCATCTCTCAAAGTAATTCACAGTGTAATTTTCTGTTAGGATTTGGGACGTGTGGAACTGCTTTACGGTAAGTGTTTCTTCAGGAACGGTTTCAGTGCGATAAAAGAATCATATTCATGAATTAATATTCAGATGCTGCGCTGCACTATAAGTATTAGTCTCAAAGCTTTTACATGCACAAATGTACAGCATGTTTTAGAAATGACGTTTTTTCAAAAGTATTGACTATATTTTTGGTTTTGTGAAAAGAATGAAAACATTGAGAAATATAGTCTTGTTTATTGCCTAATTCTAAATATACATGAATTGTAATTATAATTACATTTACATGCTCCCCAGTCCCTATTTTTTATATCTCAAACTATCCCACGTCTTACCTCTCCCTCTCTCTCTTAACCTTTTTATCACTTTATCCCTCGCTGTCATCATCTTTCTCTCTTATTTTACGCCTCTCTATATTTTACTTTCTCTTTCTCTCTCTATTTCTCTTCAACTCTATCTTTCTCCTACTCTCTCTTTTCCCTTTTCTTGCTTTATTCCTCACTGTCATCATCTTTCTCTCTTCGCCTCTCTATCTCTTACTTTCTCTTTCTCTCTCTAAATCTCTTCACCTCAATCTTTCTTCTCTTCTCTCTCTTTACCCTTTTCTTGCTTTATCCCTCGTTTCCAGCATCTTTCTCTCTTCGCCTCTCTATCTCTTACTTTCTCTTTCTCTCTCTAAATCTCTTCACCTCAATCTTTCTTCTCTTCTCTCTCTTTACCCTTTTCTTGCTTTATCCCTCGTTTTCAGCATCTTTCTCTCTTCGCCTCTATCTCTTACTTTCTCTTTCTCTTTCTAAATCTCTTCTCCTCCTCAATCTTTCTTCTCTTCTCTCTCTTTACCCTTTTCTTGCTGTATCCCTCGTTTTCAGCATCTTTCTCTCTTCACATCTCTATCTCTTACTTTCTCTTTCTCTTTATATATCTCTTTACCTCTTTCTCCTTATCTCTCTCTCTGCTTCACTATATAGCTCACCCTTTTATCTTAATCTCTCCCTCTCTTTTTATTATTCACCCGCTCTCTCTTTCTCCCACTCACCCCTGTGCCTCTATTTCTCCTTCAACCTCTCTATCTCTTTCACTCTATCACCCCAAACTAATTAGTTAGTGGACAGTTTATTCACAAGATCTTTCTCATCAATATTTTTGCGCATATTAACGTCCACAAACGTTATTCTACAAAGAGTGCAAGAGTTCAACTGGACTCACACTGGAATTTGCCGTCAAAAGCAATTAATCTGATGGCATATTTATTACAATTTTGTCTCTATTGTCATTAAAGCTTCAATTCGGGCCACATCTGTATTAGTTGCAGTCAATAAAAACATCTAATGAGAGTATCATTACCTAAACTTCTCTCTTAAACAAGGTTATCCATCACATGCAGTTTAATTACCTCAAAAGCAAACACTAAGTGGGCCGACTCGCGGCGACGTGATCGGAATGGTTAGCGCCCGCTCGCCGGTGTGTAGAACGACACAACCGACTTCAATGTTTTATGGATGAGTTCCTCAAGGCTCCTTGGGAATATCTGTCCAAGCACAGCTCCTCAAGGATTGAATTAGTCTTTTGATCTACTAATTGATTCGGAAAGCTAAGAAAAAGAAACAGTGAAGTTTTCAGCGAGCGGCGTGCTGGAAATAAATCACGTTCGGCTGCGTCCGCACCAGCCACGGGGAGAAGGCCATCATTCTTCTCACCTGCTTCTCCGAGCGCCAGGCTGATGCTCTAAACTCTTATTCATTGTGATGAATATTCTGTTATCGTCGGTATGATGTATAAATGTCATTTCCTGTTGTCCTTTGAGTAATTTTCACTCGCTTTGTTGGCGGAAACACAACAGCCGCGCGTGTTTTTACGACAACAGTGTTTACCGATTTATTTCTCAGCGTGTTCTCAGCCAGGGTCGACCCGTAATGCGCTTGCAAAATGAGAATGGATTAAGAAGTCGAGTGTGATATGATGCTAATGCTGATGCTGATTATTATGATGATGATGATGATGAAGGAGGCTAAAAACAAACCGCAGGCAGGCATGGGTCACGTGCCAGTCTCGTGTTGTTTGGAATACCGTATTTACGCTAATATAATCTCGATTTTTAAGCCTGATTGTTCAGGCACAAAATAAAAAAAAATGTTTCTGTCTAAATTACATTAATTTACTCTTTAAACAAACCTAAATTGTGATTTGTATCACTTCAATGTTGTTTTACTTCAAAAAATAATAAAGCAATAATCCATTGATTCGAATGGTCGAAACTACACCTCCCATCATGCTTTGCAGCTCACTGGTTCCCATGAGTCTTTGCGCTAAAAGAGCATTGAGTAAAGCTGACTAAGTTCAGAGCATTTGTACGCCGCTTTTCACAATTTTAGCTGTCTCAAAGCGCACAAACTGAGCTTGGTTTATGTTAGACGTAAAATATTACAACAGTCACGTTTTATTCAGTGTAGCAGAGAGAGCGATTTGATTGTGTTTGACTCCGTTGTTCTTAGTTTTGAACAGTTTGAATCGCAAGTTGTTGAGACGCTAAAATTGGAAAAAAATGGGTGCTTATATTCGGGTAATACTGTAGTGTAAACTAAAGGAGCAGCATCTAATTTGATTCTAATATATTCAAAACGTTGCAGCATTACGTCAAATGGTCTCTTAAACATTTGAGCTGCAAAAATTATTTACACGTTATAAACAATAAAAAAAAAACGGAAAGCAATAAGACTTGTTGTGACAGCAAGATAGAAAAATAAAGAAAAAAGAGAAAGAGAGAGAAAGAAGTAGAGAGAGAGAGAGAGAGAGAGAGAGAGAGATAAAAAAAGATAGAATGAGATAGGTAAATGAGAAAGTGTGAGGAAAAATAAGTGAGTGAAAATAGAGAGTAAAAGCGTGAGAAAAAAGAGAGAAAATTGGCGAAAGAAATTAAAAGAAAGAAAAATGGGATAAAAAATAGCAACATAAAAGAAAGAGAGAGTGAACATGAAAAATAGAAGAATGAGAGAAGAAAGTGTGAGGAGAGAAGAGAAACAGAAGGCAAGTAAAAAGAGAGAAGAATGATAAAAAAAGCAAAAGAGAGTACAAGCAAGAAATAACTAAAGGGAAAAGAAGAGGAGGATAAAAAAATAAAGTCAGAGAATGCTAAGAAGAGAAGAGAGAAGAGAAAAACATCAGAAATGGAGTATGAAAAAAGAGAGAAATTATGATGACAACAATTTAAAAATATAAAAAAAATAATTGTAGAAATACATCTACAAAACGTTAACAATATCCAATAGTATAATTTGTATAATTAATATTGTTATTATTATTAATAATAATAATAATTAATAATAATAATAAGTGTTATCAACTCTCAGGAGAGACTGAACTTTACTTCTGCTTCTGTATTCCTCAGAAACACTGCTCTGATTCTGCTCACGTTTGGCATTTAGTTGATGGCTTCACGCTTTTTGGGGTGAAAGTGATGAATATTTATTCATCTGTATTAAAATGCATTGACCTTCTCGCCTTAACTCTGATTTCCACAGACATTCTGAACGTCGCGGGCTCTGCGTGTTGAACTTTACTGAGGCTTCGGTGAATAGATCAGGACTCAACATGAATTTTGAAGGTTGAGTTTGTCGCGTGTTTCATTTTTATGAAGGTGAAAAAGAAATCTGCTTTTCTGACGAATGCCAATTAACAGAATTTACCACAAAGTAACAGAATTGACAACTAAGAGAGCCACAAAATCAGCTTTATTGTAAATAAAGTGTAAGTGTATTGTAAAAAGTGTATTGTAAAAAAAATGACAATTGATGGATGAGTTTTTGTTTAAATAACCAACACTGATATAGAGCAATTAAGTTTATCAGGGATTATTTTTCACTCTAAATTATTTACATTTTATTTATTTAAATAATGTATTCTCCTACTGTTCTGGTCACAAATTGTCTTTATTGTCTAAATGCCTAAACATTTTCCAAACATGTGAGTGAGAGTGTTAATGGGTGTGTCCTACTTTGTGATTGGTCAGGGTGTCCAATCCAGGGGTGTGTCCACCTTCACAAAGGGATTGTCTATAGCTCCCCATGACCCAGAAAAAGTGTTTCAAACTAACAACCTTGGATGTTGCGAACAGCATGTTACCATTGCAAATGCCACCCATCAATCAATTTTTAATTATCCGCCATTTATTCCATTTCTGGATCACCTGGAACTGGAATAATTGAATTTGTATTGCTTTTTTTAAAGCAAAACATTTCTAAAATGAACCAAAACATACATATGTGTGTGTGTGTGTGTGTGTGTGTGTGTGTGTGTGTGTGTGTGTGTGTGTGTGTGACATTTCTTAAATGAACCAAAACATACATACATTCTTTTTATCACCCTATTTATCTATTGCACTCTTTTTATCTATTTATTTTATGTGACATGTTTACTTTGCACTATACTTTTTCACTTTACGTCCTGCTTTGGCTCGTTATGTCTTTTAAAATCTATGCATTGCAAATACTAATATAATAATATGTAAATTAGTTTAGTTGCTATAAATAATTATTGATCTGTGTTGTTGTACAGGACGCTGTTACGTTATCGCTGCGCTGGTAACCATGACAACCATACACTCCAGACCAGACCTGGACAGGGTCACTCACGGCCCATGTAAGAATCTTTGGAAATCACCAAACATACATTTATTTAATTAATTCACATTATTGTAGGACTAAATCTGCAATTGGTTTAATATTGAAGTATTTTTCTTCAATATTTTCTTCAATAATTTTTTTTTTCAAATAATGATGGGATACTCACATAATGCTAATCAGCGTGTCAGAAATGTCAGTTGATGTTGAAAGCAGAACAACGCTTTACAGAAAAATCTGAGCTGCTGATTATATATTTCCTGAAGTAAAAGAGTGTTTAGTTTGATCGTGTGTTTCAGATCTACGTCACACACCAATCTAAAGTATAAAACGTTCAATATTCCTTGTGTTTGGGCAGGTTTGATCCGAGTGAACGGTGGAAAGGCCTGCGAACAGATCCCATATAAATGGAAATTAACAGGCGCGTGGTGATGGCCATTGTGCTGGAGGAAGATGGCTATTGATCGGAGATTGGCATTATAAGGCAATTGCTTGGCAGCGGACGAGCTGAAGCTTGATCTATCTCTGCGGTTTAACTGTGCGCAATCCATACTTCTGGACAGCAGATGCGCGGATCATAACGTCTCGACATGCCGAAGTCGCGGGGCAAGACTGCGGAGCTAGTCGTGCAGACTAATGATGAAGACGATGTTCTCAGCAGAACGCTTTTTGGAAGATCGATAAGTGAAGTTTCACACTTTGTTATAATAATATAATCAATGAAATGTAGCAGAGTAACTGTAACAGTCTAAATTTTTGATAAATGTTTTATCACAGGTGTAAAGAACAAAAGTACAGATACTTTACTGTAAAATTACTCCAAGTCACCAATTCCATGATGACTCGAGTAAAAGTAGTAAAGTATCCGATTTTAAAAAAATTTAAGTATTTTACTCGTTCTAGATTTAGGCACAAAAATCCACCAAGAAAAACAAAAAAACTCTTTATGAAGGTTTGTTTCCTAACATAGAAATGAAATGTAGCACCTCAATGTTTCAAAATGGCAAAACAATTTACATAAAAAAGAACAAAAAGTCAATCTCAGTCAAAGTAAAATATGCAAAAAACGCTAATTCACCTTCACGTGATATAGCTGATAAATAGCATCCAGTTCCTGCAGCATCCTGGAGATGGCGATATCACCTAGTCAAGAAATTAACCGCTACAAAATCGACTTATCACACACATTCACAATGTAACAGTATCAGTAAGTGTCCATTCAAATGTAGTGGACTAAAGAGTACAGATACTCAATCACAAATGTAGTCAAGTAGAGAGTAAAAGTTGCTTATATTTTTCATACTCAGTACTAGTACAAAGCAGCCAAAACTACTCAAGTAAAGTGACAATGTCCATTTACTTAAGTACTTTACACCATTGTGTTTTACATACATCTACAGTTGAGTACAATAAATTGGGACATGTAGTAACGGTAATGCTGTCTTCATTTTTAAGTCTTCATTTTTATTACACTGTAAAAATTATGTAATTTGCAAGGCACATCGTAACCTTTCATGAAGTTAGTTAACCAATAAAAAAACCATTAATCAGCCAAAGTAGCACCAATTTTGACAGATCAGACGTGGTCACTTCCTGTCGTCTCATTAGACCTGGAGTCGGTGCTGATCCACTGCAGTGAAATCGATACAGTGCCTGGAAAAGCCTGAAGCGTCCGGTCTGACTGACCCTTATTAGTGCAGCTACGGCTCGTGACATTTACCACACGAGACCTGTGACCGTGTCAGCCGCCGCCCACTCCCCCTCACTGTTGCCATGGCGACGCCCATTTCGCCATAATTGTTGTGTTCTGGGAATCAAAAGCTCCCGAACCGTCCAAACAGGAAATGATGCGGGTGTCAAGCGGGAAGGTTTATTCTAATGAGCTCTGACCTTTCCTTCCTTCATCACGCTGAAGCCGCCTCCATGTCTTTGTCACATACATTCCCCTTAAAGAGGCTTCTGAAAGGTCACGGGTCAGACTGAAAGTACATTTTTAAATCAGTGTGTCCACTCTCTCTGTCTGTCTGCCTCTATGGATATGTTCAATAATTAATAATTCAGACCTTCGGTCTGTCCTATTTTTTCATTTCTCTAGCTAGCCAGTCTTCTGTGTCTAAATCTGTCTCACTTTCAGTATTTTTATTCAGTCTGTCTCTCTGTATCTGTCTATCTATCTATCTATCTATCTATCTATCTATCTATCTATCTATCTATCTATCTATCTATCTATCTATCTATCTATCTATCTATCTATCTATCTATCTATCTATCTTCCTCTCCCCTGTCCATCCATCCCTCTGTTCTTTTTAGCCATGAATACATCCATAGTTTTCTCTCTGTATCATCTATTTCAAAATGAATACCCTGGTTCACAGTTGTCACTATTCATTTAAACTCCGTTGTGTTTCCACTGTTCTTTCAGATTTTTTCTCGGATGCCTCTACCCCGACGACTTTTCTCAAACAGCACAGAAAAATATCAAAGACAATAGCATTCAAATCCAATTCTTGACTCAAACATCTCCGACACCATCCCCTATAGAATCCTCAATGTCTGGTATTATTTGCTGTGATTGTATGTCTTTGCTGCCGTGTGTCGGAGAATAATCCCCATCTAGCCGAGTTCGTGGACCGGTCCTTTGATGTTCACGCTTCAGTGATGGAAGTGTTGGAGCTCGTTGGCGTGTTTAGTTCTAGAATGTGCCGAGTTTGCGTCTCCCCTGGCGACGGAGACTAAGTAGTTTGTTTTCCGAGTTTAACTGGTAAAGGATTTCTGTGGCTAAGTGAATTTAAAATCAAACACAGTCTTATTCCCTCTGTTCTAGTGACTATTAAACCTCCGTGTAGAAGAAGGGCTTATTTCCAGCGCTTTAAAGCGGTTCTTGAGGAATAATTTGGCAGGTTGATTGACATAATAGCAGATTGAAGCCAAAAGATTTTTTTTATTCGTTCCACCAATTCCCATTTTCTGGAACTGTGATGTGCTTTTCCTCGCCAGAACAGCTGGAGGAAGAGGAAGAGGAACAACCACATGTTCACACAGCATTCAGATTCTTGTAGACTCCAAAAAGCCAATAACACAAAATCATCACAAAACTTGTTCATAATAAACTTCATAATAAACTTTAATTGTTTAACATTTTATTAAATATAAATATAAATAACGTAATATATCAGTTCATTAAATTAACACATTTACAATTTAAATCATTTGAAAATGAATTTATAATCGTAAAACGTCTATTATTAAATATGTATTCATCTTAAGAAGTTCTGACAAGTTGTTGTATAAAAAGAAGCATGTATTTCAATTAATTAAATTATTTATATATATATATATATATTAACAAGAGTTGCATTAAATCCTTTAAATCCATGTTTACAGGGTTAATTTCATAAAATACATAATATACATGTATATTCTATTCTAGACATTTCTTTCTAATTCAAGACTGAAAAGCATTTTTAAACGTGATCACATTGCGTTTTTTTCAGAGAAATTCATGTTTCCCGAGTCCGTTTGTGGGCCGCACCGGTGAGGTCTGTGATACAGAAAGCTTTGACCTTTCCTTAAGAACAGACACTAAATCACTGTCTCCGAGTTTCATCCAGGATCGGAGGAAGAAAGGCCAGGAACCTCTTGTCTAAATAATCCTGTGTAATGAAAAGCCCTGGAATGATCCGCAGGAAGGAATCAGGATCATGTGCCATATGTAAAACTGCCTGTTAAAATCCCATTTCATTTGCTTTGAAATTGTGCTATAGGCGAGATGCCACGGGGGATGAGCAGGCCTAGATTGTTCATATACACAGTCAATTAATCATTTATATACAGAAAATATATAATATACCATGAAGACTGACGCCACAAATTGTGCTCTATAATGCTTTAAACTATTTATATTTTTTTGTAAATGTGAAAAAAAAAAATGTGCAAGAGAATTAGTGTACATTGATCATAGTTAGAGTGAATCTATTTCTGTGTGTCTCGCTCTGATTGGACAGGAGCCAATCCAAGGGGTGTGTCCTGGAATAGAGGTTATAAAAGTAGATAGAGTGTAAAGTTTGCATACTTGAGTAAAAGTATCGATACCTTTACTGTAACAATTACTCCATTATAAGTCACCAATTTCAAGAAGATTTGAGTAAAATTTATACAGTATTCAATTTTAAAAGAACTTAAGTATTTTACTCGTACTGAATTCTGTCTCACAAACAGTGAAAATGTGAAAAGAAGAAATGTGAAAACAAGAAACTTTTTCCTTGTGATTCTTTTTATTTCCTAATATAGAAACGAAATTGAACACCTCATAAAGTCCGTCTCAGTTAAACTCAAATGTGCTAAAAAGTCACTAATATGTGACTTTATGTGACATTCAAGTAGAGAATAAAAGTTGCTTTTATTTTTGACAAACTACAAAGTACTTACGTAAAGTAAACAAAGTCCTTTTACTCAAGTACTTTACACCCTTGTGAAAAAACTAAATGAACAAAATGTAATGCTTCTTGCTCATCTAGGCCTTTCTACATGAATCTTAGTTTATTGGAGCATCGATAAGCAGGAAAGCTTGGTGTGGGATGATCGCAACCCAAGACATCATCATCTGCTGGGGCTAGAAAGCGAGAGAAGTCATCTGGTGTGAGCTGGAACCTTCTCCAGTCAAGCCCTGTGAGCTTCACCGGAGCTGGAGCTTTTCCTTCCAGGCCATACCTGTCTTCCTCTCGGCCTCATTGAGGATTCCTGTGCTCACCTGACAGGCCTCAGCAGGGGCCTTCTGCCATCTGGCCTCATCTACATGCCGTTGCAGAGCCAGCCAATCAGACGCTGCGGAAGCGACGGGCTTTAATGTCGGCGTCTCCAGCGGCCGACGCTAGTTATGTCTCAGACAGCGGGGCTATGAGCTAAAGCGCTAAATTGCTGTCTGGAGATGCTGGAGCGCTTTAAAAGAGAAAACCACTAAGATGCTCTGCAGAGACCTTTCGTTCTGCTCAAAATTAATTCCCGTCTCATCGAATCAATGAATACAGCATCGTTTGGCCGTTTCAGACATTTTTTTTTTAACACCAGCTTCTCTCTGGGTTTTTATTTTAGGCATCACTTCACAGGGTTGGATCCGTGTGAGTTGCACACGTGTAATGGGTTTTGACGCTTGCTGTGATGCAGTTGAAAGACCTTCACAAGAAATGACTCGGAAGGAGAAGATGCTCCCAACATCTGTGATGGTGTCGGAGAAGAACGTCCAACAGCTTGTTTCTTTGATCCGTCCTCTTTGTTCTTGGTTTTCCACGTTCCTTTAACCTGATGAATCTGTCTTTGAGGAACGTGGGAGGAGATGTGGGTCTTCAGTGAAAGTGTGGGAGTGATGCCATCTTCTCACCATTGCTGGAGCCTGATGGTCATTATCATAAGTAGATTTGAGCTATTACATGGGTTTTTGATGACCGGAAAGGTTTGTAGGTTTGAGTCCCTTGACCAGGAAGATGAGGACGAGAAAGAAACGGGTTCCTTTCTGAAAATCCGAAAGAGTTTGTAGTTTGAGTAACTGCTTGATGTTTGTAGCACTGTGATTTTAAATGATGCGCAGGAACATTAAGCAAAATGGTAATTTGTATTTATCCATAATGTCTGTTAAAAATGATGCTAGACATATTCTGTCAATTCTTTAAACGTTCTAAGAGAAAATATTCTTAGAATCTCACAAATCTCTTAGTTTTTAAAGTCAGTCAGTCATCTTCTACCGCTTCATCCTTTACAGGGTCGCGGGGAGCTGGCGCCTATCTCAGCGTCTTAGGGCCAGAGGCGGGGTACACACTCTGGATTGGTGGCCAACCATTCGCAGAGCGGGACACACAGACAAATACATTCACTCATACCTATGTGGTCAATTTTCCAATTCCAATTAGCCTGAAACACATGTTTTTTGGACTGTGGGAGGAAACCGGAGAACCTGGAGGAAACCCACGCAAGCACGGGGAGAACATGCAAACTCCACACAGAACGGCCCCGACCGGCCTCAAACTCACACCTCGAGTGTCAAACGGAACCATCTTGCTGTGAGGCAGCAGCGCTAACCACTAACACATGTTTTATTAAACGTTTTTTTAGTCTGTTTTGTAAATTATTATTATTATTTTTTATTATCAGTGTTTTCTCAGAAATGGCAGATAGTGTAAAATGTATAAAATGGAACACTTCTAGCAAGCCACCACTTCGTATATGATGTAATAAAACTTGTTCTTATTAAAATCTGCTTTTGCCATAAAAAGGCCACTGAAGCTTTTATGACAATAAAAAAAAAAAAAAATCAATCGGTTCTAGCACAGTGGTGGCTCGGGTATAGCAAACAAAAATAAAGTTGGTTCACAAACTACTGCCTATTTTCGTGACTCTTTTTGTCAGAGTTGAGTGTTCAGTAGAACTTTTTAACGCTTTTTAATTATTAACGTTAGAATGTAGCAGCTGTTTCAGCACGAAAAGGAATTATTCTCTTTGTCTCTGGAAGACGAGGATTTTTTTCCACAGAGTTGGTGACTTTTTTTCAGTTTTATTCACTGTTATAACAGTACACTTTTTATCTATCTATCTATCTATCTATCTATCTATCTATCTATCTATCTATCTATCTATCTATCTATCTATCTATCTATCTATCTATCTATCTATCTATCTATCTATACATCCATCCATCCATCCATCCATCCATTCATCAGTCTGTCTGTCCATCCATCTATCTCGCTTTATTTACCGTATCTATCTATCTTACTGTATTATATACACAACTGTACCAAACCGATGTAAGCAATATTTTAAGTATTAAGATATTAAGTACTAATTTCGTTTTTTAAGAAAAGTGGGAATTTAATTCTATGGAGACAATTAGACAATAAACGCTTCGACTTAAAAAAAAACACCTCGTTGCATTATCCGTAGGTCGACTTCAGTGGGCCTGGTGGACTTCACTGTGATTGGTCACTGATCCAGGGGGTGTGGTCGATATTCAGACCAGGAGCTGCCGTGATTGGCTACCAGCTCCCCGTGACCCAGAAATGGAGCGGTTGAAGTGAAGGCTGCTGATGGTAACCTGCGCGTCTGACCCAGTTTCCCGCTCGGTGTGAGTCGTGTTCACTCCTCATTAATCACTTCTGTTCCTCGTAGGGCTTTGTGTCATCATTACACACTCACCTCCTCCATCTCGCAGCGCTCGGCACATTTGAATATTCCATTACTTATATGCAAATGCTCTTACTTTGCCCCGGGTTCTGATTTATGTGTGTTTGCAACAGACCTTCACATATATTCCGACTTCTGAGCAAATCCTCCAGGCTGAGAGAGATCACCTGCCACATCACCATCTCCTAAACTTATAGATTATTCATCTGGAGCTTTAGTTAGAAGTGCATTGTGTGGCAATGAAGATCACACGGATGTGCACTTAGTGAACACCGGCTCGCCTGGAGCTCAAGTCATTTACCGCCGATGAAAGGAGAAGTTTGACTTTTTTTCCCGCTTTAAAATTTAATTAGGAGATTGGGACGAGTGATTCAATCCGAAAGTGGCTTTTTTTTTCATTCAGGAAATGCATTTTGAAGACCAAAAGTCGCCTGTTGAGTCGAGGTGGAGTGACCAGATGACCGTCGTGAATCCGGAACCACGTGAAAACGCTTGCACGGATTGAATTGCACTTCCAGGACGATACGAGAGCGTTTAATCCACTGTGTTAAATCCAATTACGCAATTAGAACTAAAGAAAGACACTGGGAGGCGAAGAGAGAGACGAGGCTTTGAACCCGCTGAAACAATGTTCTCTCTCATTACGTGTTCCGGCCTTTTATCTCTTTAACAGAAAGTGAAGAAATCAATATGGAATTAGAAGAGAGCAGCTGGTGAATTATTGAGGGTTTTAAGCTCTGGATGCCCAGAATAATATTCTTCATTTTGCCAAACTCATTTTCAATCTTCTCCTGCTGATCGAGAAAATCGTTTTGTGTAAATTCCCTGAGATTTATAGAGACGTAGTGAAGCCCATGAAAAGATTTACGCAAACAATGTCCAACAATACATTTAAATTGAATTAAAAAAAAAAAAAAAACGAAGCCCCTGAGATTTTTAATAAAAAAGTGGCTCCACAAACGCTTTTCTTAGATACAATATATTTATATATTTGACAAAACTACCTTATTATTAATGTCATTATTATTAATTATTCATTCTTATTATTCAATCATTATTATTATTGTTGTTATTATCATCATTCATATTAGTATTATTATCATTAATATAAATATTATTATACAACTACATGTCCACTGCTCCAGGTTTGTGTGTGCAACTTCACTGGATGGTTTAAATGCAGAGCAGAATTTCAATATTTTTTATTTTAGGTATTATCACTTTCTGACAACCGTTGTATTTGCTCTTATTAGCATCAATGTATAAAAAAACCCATTAGTCATTTAGCACTTTTCATGCCAGAAGAAACAGTGGCCTGACTCCGCCTCCTCTACCCCTCACATGCTTTGTTCTTGTTTGTGGCTCCTCCCACTCAGCGACACAGAGTGACGAACAAACATTCCTTTACTCTTTTAATCACCATGAATATTAATAAAAGTAAATAAGGTCCACAGCCTAATGCGGCTGTTGTTAAAGTGTGAAGTTTGTGAAGGTCTGTGGGTTGGTTTATGTGATCAAATTAGATCTCCGGGTGTTTTCAAGGGCGTTCAGATGATGGAGGTTAAACACTTTAGGCTGTAATTGTGTGGTAATAAAAGGTTAATAAACATCAGATTAAAATCAACATCGTCTGGATGTTTGTGGAAAAACGCATTTTTTTTAATGCGTTAACATTGATAAACCTGTCATTTCTGAAGCCTTGTGTGACTATAAAAGATGTAAAAATAAAGTTGTTCATCTGAAGCAGTGATGTTTGGTAATAGGTCTTTTCTTCTCTTCTTTTCATGCTTTCAGACGCTGTTGTTTCTGAGTCGCAGTCTCAGACGGTGAAAATACTCTTTTAAATGGGCTTTTCTAATTGCTGTGAAGCGTCTCTGTATTTAACCAACCTAAAGCTGACATCGATTGTGTCTGTCTGTCTGCACCTCTCCTTCTTTAACTGTCTCTCTCTCTCTCATTCTATTTGTCTGTCTTTCTCCATTTTTTTCTGTCTATCTTACGGTCTGTATGTCTGTCTATAAATGTATGCATGTCTTTCTATGTAACTGTTGTTCTTTTTACTTGGTTCTGTCCGTCATCTCTCTCTCTCTTTCTTACACTCTTTTTGACTGTTCTTCCGTATGTGTTTGTCTCTCTCTTGGCCTTATTGAAAAACTCACTCACTTTCTTTTTTCTTACTCTCTCTTTCTATTTCTCTCTCTCTCTCTCTCTCTCTCTCTCTCTCACTCTTTCTCTCTGTCTCTCACTTATTCTTTTTGTCTGTCTTTCTGTATGTGTTTGTCTCTCTCTTTCTTTTTTACTTTCTATCACTGTCTCTCTCTAGCTCTCGCTCTTTCTTTCTCTCTCTCTTTTCTATCTATCTATCTATCTATCTATCTATCTATCTATCTATCTATCTATCTATCTATCTATCTATCTATCTATCTATCTATCTATCTATCTATCTATCTGTCTATCTGTCTATCTGTCCATCCGTCCATTCGTCCGTCCGTCTGTCTCTCTCTCTCATTTTTTGCCTGTCTCTTTTTTTCTGTTGGCCTCTATTTGTCTTGCTTTCTCTCAGCCTGTATTTCTCTCAACCTGTCTTTCTGTCTGTCTCTCTCTATCCATCCGTCCATCCATCTTTCAGTGTCTTCATTCCAGTCATTTCACATGTGCATCATCTTCCCTCCTGCCACTTTGCGTTGAAACGCTGAGGTTGTGGTGTGACCCGCAGTGACCCGGACAGACAGAACCATGTAGACGGGCTTTCACAGCACCACAAGATTAATGTGCAGAGTTTAGTGACCGGGTGGAATGCTGGACTTTTGGCATCGAGGCGGGTACGTGGATGAGGATCCTCGGCGGGGGACGATAGAGAACATCATCAGTCGTGACATGTTGAGCGAGGACGTATCTGTGATGTTCTCAGTCAAACACAAACCTTCATTACAACACGCTAGATCAGGGGTCGGGAACCTTTTTGACCTAGAGAGTCCAAAAAAAAGAGTCCAAAAGAGCCATACCTAATGTTTAAAACGAAATACTGAGTAAATGTGTGCATTTCTGTAAAACCAATTTGAAATGCAGGACAACAATAACGCTGTTATTAATGTTTCACACGTGTGTTTAATGTCTTCGTGCTCATGTGGTTCGTTTTCAACTTTGAATTCTGGGAAAACAGATTTCCGCAGTTGTTCACACATTGCTTAAAAGTGCCATTTAATCTTGAACTTATTCTACAACTTTTAACCTTTTTTACCCCACTTTAAGCGATCACTGAAGACAATCCTCGTATTTTAGCCATCGTCTTTGATAAAAGGGTTTCCGCTGTTTACTAACAAACTACTGACTAATAAAAGAAGGGCAGGGAAGTCGACATCCTGACGTCACGACAATTGTAAGCGTTATTCAATAAATTGCCGCAACCTGGAAATGAATTGATTGGAAATACATGAGAACGTTTTATATTTTTTAACGTTATTATTATTTTTTTTTACTTTGTCTGCGAGCCATATGCAGCCACCAGAATAGCCATACATGACTCGCTAGTCATAGGTTTCCGACCCCTGCGCTAGATCAATGTCAGTGTAGAAACAGAAGGTTCCGACTGGGTGTGTATCATCACGATCGGTTTCTGACAGACATATTTCACTGTCTGTCTCTGTCCTGTAATACTCTGTCTCAGACATTTTCCACTGTCTGTCAATCCTAATATGTCACTGTCTGTCTAGCTGTCTGTCCTTATATTTCACAGACTGCATGTTTGTCTGTCTGTATCTGTTTGTGACCGTCTGTTATTCTCTCTCTGTCTGTCTGTCTGTCTGTCTGTAGATTGATGGCACTGTCTAGCTGTCTGTCAATCTTACTATGGCACTGTCTGTCAGTCAATCTTGATTTTCAACTCTCTATCCGGCTGTCTGTCTGTATCTGCCCGTCAATCTATATTTCACTGACTTTGTTTGTCAGTCTCTGTTATGCTCTGTCTTTTGGTCTGTCAATCGATTTTTCACTAAATGTCTGTCTGTCAATTATTTTGGCAGGGTCTGTATATCTGTCTGTCCGTCTATCTTGATATGGCACTGTCTCTCTAGCTGTCTGTCTGTATCTGCCCTGTATCTCTCTGTCCGTCTCTGTTATTGTCTGTCTGTCTTTTAGTCTTTTATTTTCACTGTCGGTCTAGCTGTCTGTCACACACACACACACACACACACACACACACACACACACACACACACACACACTCCTATTCGCTACCTTCACATTCTCATTTGCATGTTGCTTTTGTTTGTTTCCGCATGCAAATTATACCATACAATGTTTAAGTGGTTTAAAGAGGATTGGGCGTATTAGATTCTCTACATGTGAATGCTTTTGACCTTTAACTGATGGTCTGATATTTTTATGGCTGGGTGGATGGATAGATCAGAAGACAGAGATAGATGGGTGAAATGACAGACATACAGACAGACACACCAGCCGCCAGACAAATAGGTGGATGAAGGGCAGGATAGTTAGGGAGAGACAGACAGACAAATAGTAGGATGGACTAAGATGTAGAGATACACTGAGTAGATGGATATACAAGATTATGAATAAACAAAGAGACAGATGAATGGATGGATGGACAGAGAGATAGAGGATAGATAGACACACGGATGAATAGCTAAAGTGGCGGACGGACACATAATAGGACGGACTGATGCATGGCTAGATAGATAGATGGATGGACGAATGGATGAATGGATGGATGGATGAATAGATAGATGGATGGATAAATAGAAAGATAGATAGATTTATTTAACTCTAGAAAAAAGAGAACTAAATCACACAGACAAAAAAAAAAGACAGTAACCACCTGTACTCCTCCAACAATTTTTAATAATCCCTGATTTATTCTAAACCACTAGTGCTTATTTTTTTTTAATTACATTAACTTAAGGATGTTTCCTGTCGATCTCTGGCTGGTTTATATATATATAGAGCGTCTATCGCTCATTTAACCCTATTAAACACAGAGACGCGCCGCTTACGCAACGTCCATTAGTGCCCTTTCCCTCCAAACAATATTTCCAGACTTGTCAAATTAAATTTACACTAATTACTATAACTGTTCATTAATATGTGAATTAAAACAGAAAGGCTGCAACCTGACGAGGAGCCGAGAACGAGTCGGGCAAACATTCATCTAATCAAGCCCATCAGCCAATGGCGCGGCGGCGGGAGCGCGGCGTGATTTGCATTCATCATTTTAACGCTCGTCCTCTTTTAAATTGCCTTTGCTCATTATCATAGAAGAGGGAGATAATGTAAACACCTTGGCTCTTTTAATTAAATGCCGCTTTAATTAAGATGCTGATTCACAGATAATACTTTTTGAGTCCAACTCCTGAACAGTGCAAAGCAAATGAGCCATCAGGAGGTCTGGACCTTCACTCCTCAGGCCGGGGAACATGGCCGGAATGACAACGATCCCACTAAAACAGCAGCGATGTGCAATTAACACAGACAATTTCAATTTGGCGGAGGTGGGAAGAACTTACTTTACTTAAGTATATTTGGCTGCTTTGTACTTGTGCAAAATCAAAAATATAGTATAAAAAATATAAGCAACTTTTACTTGACTACAGTTGTGACTGAGTATTATTACTCTTTACTCCACTACATTTGAATTTGACACATATCGTAACTCATTACATAGTGATTGTGTGACACAAGTTGACATTGTTTTCTTCCGCGGTTAATTTAGTGGGCGGACGAGTTGATATTTCCATCTGCAGGATGCTTAAGGTACTGGATGCTGTTTATCAGCTAAATCACGTGTTGTTGTTTTTTTTTTTCAAACTTTGAGTTTTACTGAGACTGACTTTTTGTTCTTTTTTAATCAAATTTTGTTTTGTCATTTCGAAACATTGAGGTGTTAAATATATTTTCTATATTAGGAGCTAAAACTTCATAAATAAAGATGTTCTTGTTTTTCACGTTTTTGAGCTTAAATTCAGTGCGAGAAAATACTTATCGTAAGTTCTTTGGATACTTATCATATGACTTTTACTCAAGTCTTCTTGAAAATGTTGACTTGTAACTAGTAATGATGTAATTGTTACAGTAAGGTTTCTGTACTTTTACTCAAGTATAGTCTTCGGGTATCTTTACACTTCTGCAATATGAGCCAGCGCAAATTAATTTGTAATTCTTCTGCACATTTTTAACCAATCAGAATGACTCACACACACAAGAACAAAGGAAATAATTGATTTTCTGTTCGCAAAAGTGAAAATAAAACTTCATAAAAAATATCATAAAAATGATTACACGACCCTGTTTACTAGTTTACTGAAAAGATTGGTAAGGTTTTCATCAAACCATTGTCTAAACACTCATTCCATTTCTGGGTCAAAGGGAGCTGGAGCATCTATAAATGTAACCGTCTATCTGTCTATCTTTCTTTCTCTCACCTATTAGCCGGCCAATATCTGTCTCTCTGACTGTACATGTCTGTCTGTCTTTGTCGTTTTTCTACTGTTTTTCCGCGAGGCTTCGGAGTTTGAATATCGTTAAAGACAGTGATTCGCCGTACGTAGTTTTCGAAACGAGTTTCGCTTCCAGTGACGGTAAAGAATCTTCCTCAGTAAACAGTGGCTGCTGCAGTGACGTGATTGGCTGTGTCAGGGCCGGGCGGAGTCCTGCTGAAGTGTCAGGTGTTTGCGTCCCGTCAGTTTAGTCCGAGTCCAGAGAGACCGAGACTCTCGCTGCGGGTTTGTCGCCGAGCCGCCGCGCTTCGTGACGCCGCTTTAATAAAAATCAAACGCAAAGTCTGACAGGAAGCTGCCGGCAGCGAACAAATAACGAGAGGATGTTTCCAGGAAGCTGGTGAAGAGCGTGTTTACTAGAAGATTAGACTGTCCTCTGTGATCCGCCACTACCACACTGAAGTCTTCTACACCTGCATCTACACGCTCTCTCTCCACATCTCTGATACCTGTCTGTCTGTTTCACTTAACTCACCCTCTGCCTGTCTGTCTCTCTCTCTCTCTCCTCTCTCTCTCTCTCTCTCTCTCTCTCTCTCTCTCTCTCTCTCTCTCTCTGTCACCCTCTCTGTCTGTCTGTCTTTCTCTTTCACTCTCTCCTCTCTCTCTCTCTTTCTTTCTCTGACTGATCCTCTATTGCTCTCTGTCTCTCTCTCTCTGTCTCTATCCTTGTCTCTCTCCCTTTTCTCTTTGCATCTCTCTTTCTCTCTCCCTCTCTTTCTCTCTTTCTGTCTGTCTCTAAATGACCTCTGTCTCTCTCTTTCTCTCTGACTGACTGACTCTGTCTCTCTCTTTCTCTCTGTTTCTATCTCTGCCCCCCCTCTCTCATTCTCTCTCTCTCTGCCTGTCTCTATCTGACTGACCTTCTGTCACTCTTTGTCTGTCTCTTTCTATCTGTCTATCTGTCACTATTTCTCTCACTGACAGTCTGTTGCTCTGACTGACCCACTTTCTCTCTTTTTCTCTGTTTGTCTTTTACTTTCTTTTTCTGACTACCCTCTCCTCTCTCCTCAAAATGTCTCGTTTGTCTCTGTCTTGTTCTCCATTTCTCTCACTCTCTCATCCTGACTGCTTTTACCACTTTCTAATTCAGATGTAGCACTCACTTTCTCTTTGTGACTCGGTCTACCTCTCTCTCTCTCCCTCTGTCTGTTATGTCGCTTCATCTGTCGTTCTCTGTCTGTCTGGAACACTTTCTTACTCACTAAATCAGGCTGTGTATCTGTCTCTATATTTTTCACTCTTTTTCTTTCTTTTGCTCTATCCCGTCTAACTTTCTGTCTGCTACTTAATCTTTCTCTTTTTCTCTTACACTGTCTTATTTTCTCACTCAATATAATTTTCTGTCTCTAGCATCCTGTCGGTCTCTTTCTGTTTCTGTTTCCTTTCTGTCTCTGTCTCTTGTTCTCTTGCTCTTTATATTTGTCTCTTTGACTCTCTCTCTCTCTCTCTCTCTCTCTCTCTCTCTCTCTCTCTCTCTCTCTCTCTCTCTCTCTCTCTCTCTCTGTCTACCCCTCTCTGTCAGTGTTTTAACAGTTGTGTGTGTCTTCACCTGTCTGTCCCTCTTTGGTGAAATGGTGTCTTAAACGTCATGTATAAACTGTAGCACAGAAGCAAAAGGAAAGACAGAGGCATATTTTTAACGGTACAATAATGGCCGTCACACCTCGATTAGCAGGAAAATCACTCAGCGGTGCCAAAAAACAGAACTGCAGTGAAATCACAGGCGTGAGAAACAGATCTCGCACGAAAGGCGGAAGAAAGACAGCTGCGGAGAAATCTGCCACGTCTTTACTGTTTAAACTCGGAGAAAGTCATTTAGTTTGCTTCACATCTGACCTTCTTTCTCATGCCATCGCTCTCCTTCTCTCATTTACTCATTTATTTGACTTATTTCTGCCTTTAACTGACACTTTTATCTGGAGAAACTCCTACAATATTTTCCTGCTTTAGAAGGACATTCTGGATTCTGGAATAGAACACTAACTGTTTTAATTGTTGAGTTTTTTGTTTCTTGTATTTATTGATTTATTTGTTCAGGTGTATAATATATTACTTTAGTATAACAATGAAAACCGTGTATCACTTCTATATTCTTTTTCGTTCTTTTGCAGTTATTCATATTCAGATATAAATAGCGGGACACACCCCCTGGACTAGGGGCTGACCAATCACAGAGTGAGACACATCCACACACACACTCACACTCACACCTATGAGTCCAGTTTTCCTGGATGTTTTCGGCCTGGGTAAGAACCGGAGACCCAGAGGAAACCCACGCTGGACTTAAAATGAAGTCTTCTTTGTTGGTGTTCAATCTGTACATGTAAAAATAAATAATTGTACTGTGTACTATTAAACGTGTGTGTGGATATGTGTTTGTATGTGTATAAAAATACATGTCTCATTCAAATAAAAAAAAAATTCGAATTTTATTCATCAACATACATAATATACATGGTACGACGTGATCATTCAGCATTTAAACATAGGGATGGGGGAGGGGATGCATTCATGAAAATACAAAAAAATTAAGATAAACAATATAAATATAATAAATACAGATCATATAAAGATAAAATATGAATAAAAAAACTAAATTATGAAGATATTATGAAAACCGTAATAATTAGTAAAAATACAAAAAAGTGATTACAATTTGTTTGTAATTATACATGTATACACACATACATTGTGTTGGAAAAACCCTTTACTACTACTATTATTACTACTAACCCACTACTATTTTTATGAAGTTTTTAATTTCTGATTTTTGCTGAAGTTTTGCGTGTGAAGGACGTGTGAAGCATCTGTGTAGGTCACGTCGCTCACACTCTGAAAGCTGTTCCCGGCTGATAGAAGGATTTTAATTGCTTTAGCGTGTTTTTAATTTGGTTGGTTTATGTGGATTCAGCTTTCTGAGGACAAACAACACGAGACGGCGGCCGAATTCAGACGCCATTTCTCGCATTTCAGGGGAAACATTGCTGGATTTGAACTGATATGAAGCAGATTTCTACCAGACTTCCTGTCTGTCGTCATCAGGCGTCCATCTTCTATCACGCAGTTGTGTGTTTCCTCTCGACTCGGACGCAGTCAATATAAATCACATTTCACATTTATCCATCAGCCAGAAGCATTTATCTAGAGCAGGGGTGGGCAAACTTTTTGATTCGCGGGCAACATTGGCTTCTAACATTTGACAAAGGGGCCGGACCGGGCTTCCTGGTCAAGTGGCTGTCAATCACATTCTCACCAGCCAATCAGAGTAAAGGGCGCCCCTAAGTGATGCTTGTGCCAGAAGTCAAAAACGAAAAAAAAGAAATGGACGAAAAAATCCGAAGCAGGAAAAACGGTTTCAAACCAAAACGTGAAGGTTTGAACGTTTTGTTTGTTTCTTAGAAATTTAAGTTTGTTATTGTTGTCCGATTCCATAGACTGACAGTATAAAAATAAATGTTAAAAATCACACAATTCTTTTAAGCAAATTTTGTGTTTATGGTTCCGCTTTTTAAAATGTGTTAAATAAAAAAAATAAAATAACCCTTCATAACAGATTCATTTGATTTGCAAAAAAAAATCTGACTTTAGAAAAAAAAACTGGGCCAGATTAAAACATTTAACAGGCCTCATATGGCCCCCGGGCCGTAGTTTGCCCACCCCTGATCTGGAGGAAGTCTATATATCGAGTCCAGCGTGGGTTTCCTCTGGGTCTCCGGTTTTCACCCCGTTCGAAAACATGCAGGGAAAACAGGACTCTGGAAAATTGTCCTTAGGTGTGAGTGAAAGTGTGATTTGTGTGTGTCGATGTGTCTCACTTTGTGATTGGCCGGCCACTATGTCTTGGGGGTGTGTCCTGCTATCTATATATGAATATGAATAACTGAAAAAGAATGAAAAAGACTATAGAAGTGATACACAGTTTCGGGCTTCATTGTTCTTATACTAAAGTAATATATTATACATCTGTACAAATGAATAAAAAAATACAAGTAAGAAAAAAACTCACAGTTATAACCAGTTATATCCAGAATCCTGGATGTCCTTCTAAAGCAGGAAGAAATTCAGTAAATTCCATCTGATGGAGTTTATAGCAACCACATGCAAAGTGCGTCTGCACGTCAATGAAAATCACATTTCACATTTATCCATCAGCCTGATGCATTTATCTGAATTTCTTGTGTTGGAATTCAGGTGTTCCTTGGGCCCCGCCTCCATTGTATTACCCAACAAAAGCTTAGCTCAAAATATTTTTATATTTGCACAGATTAAATATGTGTCGTCACAGCAAAAATAACCCGTTTATGACCAAAGTTTGAAGTTGTGAACTTTGCATGTTCCTCCTGTGTTGGCGTGGGTTTTCTCGGGGTCTCCGGTTTCCTTCCACAGTCCTAAAGCACGCAGGAGAATAATATGGAATAGGATCCATAGATACGAGTGTGACTGTGATTGGTTGTTCACTAAACCAAATGACCAAAAAAACTCTGTGATTGGCTCCATCAACTAATGACATGGAAATAGATGAAGCTCAAGTTCAAGTCTACGTTTAGTTTATATTAGGGATGGGCAAAGATCAAAAGTCTTGATCTAGATTAATCTCACTATTCTCTAAGAATTTATCTGCATTAATCTATACTTAATATTTATTTTTTTCTTTTTTTTTTATTGGAATAAATGACGAACAAAATCTCGTATTTTTTGCAAAATGATTTATTTATTTTTTATTATTGTCAAACAGTCACTCCGTGGCCTTCCACCAGTCACTAAGGCAGACCAATCTGTTTACGTTTTCCGGTGACAAATTGGCTCTCCTTCTCTGAACAATATGGCCCGCCAGAGAAAAAAGTCTCTCGCACGGGACGTTTGTGGCAGGAGTTCCGAGGTACTTGCGGGCGACTTCGGCCACGCGACGAAATGCGGCCGCGTTTGAAAGCCACCATTTCAGAGGACACTGATCCAGATCAGCAGCAGGCTCTAGACGGTATCGCTCCAGAGTATTGTCCTCCGGGATGTCTTCTGACTCCGAGTCCGAGTCTGACCGTGTGAGCAGCAGGGCTAATTTGTGCCTGGACTCGGGGGACTTCTCCACGGGTGTTGGCGGAGCTGGTTCTTTCTCCTTCACTAGCTCTCTTAGCCTCGCCCACACTGGCTTCCTCTCTGCCCGACTCAGGCATCTTAGGTCTTTGAAACGTGGATCCAAAGCCGTCGCAACCTTGGGTGAATAAACGAGAAGTGAGGAAAAGTGAGAAAAGTACACATCTTCAATGGATGCACTGGTCCGTTTCTAAGAACCTTGAGCCACTCCAGGTTCAAGTTCTCAACCCGCTCGGTCAGGTCCTTGAGGAAGGCAGCTTTGAACCGACCGATGTAGGCGGGATCGTCGTCCGAGATTTCCATGGTGCGCTGAAGGTGGCACAGGGTGGGTAGTGCCACAGAGCAGGAGACGTACTTATCTCCACCGAGGAGCTCAGTGACGTACCTAGAGGCAGACAGAAGCAGAGCCTTGGTTAACGACCCGCTGGTCCGCGTGGCTTTTACGCGGAGCATACCTGCAAGGCTCCAACACTGCTTCCAGCCTGGACAGTCTCTCGTAGTCGGCGCTCGTCGGGAGGGTCAGGCAGTGCTTCTGTTGAGATAGTGTTGCATGGAGCGCTTCCCTGTTACGGAGCACTCGCCTTATCATCTCTAGCGTCGAGTTCCACCGCGTTGCAACGTCTTGCACGAGGGACTCCTGGTCCTGCCCGAGCGAGGCTTGCTGGAGGTTCAGCTCATCCGAGTTGGCCGGACTGTGCCTGAAATGTCCCACAACTTTACGGACTCTAGTCAGTGCAGCCTCGAATCCACCTTCCCGGAGGGCGATGACCACAGCCCTCTGCACGACGTGCGCAACGCAGGGGATGTGCTCGAAGGGCAGTAGCCTCCCCGGGCTACCATACTCGGAGCGCTGTCCGTGCCAATGGTGCTGATTTTTTCAACGATCTCCCAGTCTTTGGCCACGTCCATGAACTGTTTGGCGCACGCTTCGGCAAAGTGACGCTCCTCGGTCTTCATCACGCCTAATGAACAGACAATCGGTGATAATGTCAATTTGGAGGAAAAAAAAAAAAAAAAAAAAAAAAAAAAATAAATTTTTTTATTATTATTTTTTTTATTTAAACAACACTGAACCTGACTCACCTAATGTGAAAGAATGAAGTTCCCAGCCGGAGTCGATCAGGTGGGCAGTCACGCCGAGGTAGTTGTCGTTGCTTATGGAGGTCCAGTGGTCGCCGGAAAGCGCTACCCAACGTGCCCCCGCAAGCGTCGCGGCTTTGGTGACTCTCTCGGCCGCATGCTGGTCGTGAATTCTCCTCATGATGGTCCGCCTGGACGGTAGCTTGTAAGTGGGGTCGCCCGTGGCCACCTGGACAAGACGCTGGAGGCAGCCGTCTTCCACCACGCTTATGGGCCGGCAGCTGGTGGATATCCACCGGGCCAAAAGCTCCGTTAGCTGGGCAGAAAGAGCTGCACTGACCGGCCTCGCTTGAGCGCACTCGGGGATTGTTCTCTGACGGCGGCAGCGAACACTAGTGCTTTGCCTCTCCTCGTCCGCTGGCGCAGTCTGGTGCTTGGCCCTCAGGTGGTATTTCAGACTGGTAGAGCTCCGGCAGTAAGCGAACTCCGAATCGCACAGAGTGCAAATTACCTTTCGCTTGTCGACGGTTCCGTCTGGAAGCAGCTTAAAGTTGAATTTTCCGTGGAGCAAAGAGGATTTTTTCGACGCCACCGCCATCCTGACTCGCACGGGCGTAAAATGACCTTTCGCTTGTCGATGGTTTTGTCTAAAAGCACCTTAAAGTTGCATTTTCCGTGGAGCAAACAGTGGACCGTCCTTTCTCCCACGCCACCTCCGTCTGACTGCAGTGTTTGCTCGGCGTGCTGATTTGCCTCGGCAGGTGATGGTCATTGGCTCTGGTCAATCATATGAGCAGGTAACAGGCTGGAAAGGGGCCAAGCTTGCTGGAGGATTCAGATTACCGGGAGTGCGGGGGTCTTATCGTGCGGTAAAAAATTAGCCGCGGTAACGCCGATACCGCTGATACCGGCCCAACCCTAGTTTATATACAAAGTGTCTCGAAGCAGGAAAAGAAAATGTATGAAGTAATTATAAATGTTTTATAAACGAACATTTTATTACATTAATATTTAGTCATAGTCAAGTTATAATAAAGTTGTAACAATGATGTAAGATTTTTTTTTTTTATTATAAATATTAAGTTAAAGTAGTTAAGTTAATTAAAAAGCGTAACAAAGAATTGCACTATGATTTACTTAGGGGAAAAATATATAATCTTGGTGTTTTTGAAAAGCATATGATCATTTCCTTAGTAGATTATATTTTGTGGGATTAGATCCTATTGGACTAGACAAGATTAGATCGGATTTGACTCAACATTGTGATTGCACTTATTTACGGAGAAACAAAATATATATACACAATAATCTTTTTAGATTTATTTGAGATTTATACAAATTTATGATTGTATGAAGGTATTACATTTACATATTATTCACGTGCCATTGTTGCTTTCGCTTTGTTGCGTATTTGCATTTCCGTCCAATTTTGTTCGTTCTATCGTGTGACAGCATTGAATTTCCTTCATGGGAGCGGAGAGCGTTAGTGTGTAGGCGAAAACGGTCTTTTTGTCTCCTCGCTGTCCTTTTAGCAGGCAACATCCACAGCAGGAAGAGCGACGCTGTCTCTACCTTTTAACTTCAAAACACCCCGCTTCAAAAAAAGCCGTGAAGAAGCCGTTTCAGGGTTTTTCTGGAAGGTGCTGATGCTCTTCTTCCTTTGACTCTCAGCGACTCTGTCATGTGAAAAATACAGAGGAACGCAAGGCTGGAGCTTTGATACCTGTAATATCCTGCAAAATTTGTGGGAGATTGTCGTAAAACCGTGTGGAGCGTTGAGTTAATAAACGGGGTTTAACTGCAGCATCTCCAGCACGTAAAAACGCCTGAAATGGACGCTTTCAGGTGCAGTGTTTCCTGGCAGGATCGAGGAACCGGGCACAGATGGAAGAGTCACACCAGTTGATTTAAAGACTTTTGACAACAAATATTTGGCTTTGCAGTATTTCTTGTTGGCAGGACGACTGGAGCGAGACCAAATCATATTGATAGTGTGAAGATCTTACATTGGTTTGCTTCAAACATGCTTCGATTGTTCCAGGTACTTCTCTGTTTTATTGAATCTTGGGAAATTGAAATAGGAGTTTGAGGGAGATTGTCAATATGGCCACTTGGAATCACATCGAAATTCTGCTCTGCTTTTAACCATCCCGTGAATTCACACACACAAACCTGGAGCAGTGGCGCCTGCGAAGGAAGTAGGAGTCAGGGTCTTGCCCAAGAACACTCAGTTGTAGAATCAGCCATATGGAGATTTGAACCTGCAACCTCTTGGACACAGGTTCTTACCAAGTTCCTTAATACTCTACAATTTACAATATACCCTCAAAAATGACATACATATTTGACATCAATAAATGAGACAAGGTTTTGAGGTCCAAGAATCCAGGTTTGACCCATATCGATATGACACAATAGTGGGTCCCTAAATTAACACCCAAATATGACCAACCAATGTCAGACCAAACCAAGATCAAGACCAAAGTTTGACATCTAAACTCTATCTCTACTTTTCTGCTACCTGTCTCTCTCTCTCTCTCTCTCTCTCTCTCTCTCTCTCTCTGACTGACTGACACACTCTCTGTCTGTCTGTATTTCACTTACTTACCCTCTATCGCTCTTTGTCAGCATGTCTCTATCACTCTCTCTCTCTTTCTGTGACTGATCCCCTGTTGCTCTCTCTCTCTCTCTCTCTCTCTCTCTCTCTCTCTCTCTCTCTCTCTCTCATTATTGTTCTCTCTGGCTGCCTCTCTGTCTGTTTGCCTGTCTCTCTCTCTCTTTGTCTCTTTCTATCTCTTATGTGTGTATCTCTGGCTTGTTCTTTTTACTAAATCAGTCTGTCTCTCTTTCTGTCTCTCTGACTTTATCTTTCCGTTTCTCTCTGTACTCTTTTTCTCTGTTTGTCCTTTACTTTTTCCGACTTCCCTTCTCTCTCCTCAAAATGTCTCTTGTTTGTCTCTGTGTTGTTCTCCATTTCTCTCACTCTCTCCTCCTGACTGTTTTTATCACTCTCTTATTCAGATGTAGCACTGTCTTTCTCTGAATTTCTCTCTCAGTCTACCTCTCTCTCTTTTCCTCTGTCTGTTATGCCGACTTATCTGTCTTTCTCTGTCTGCCTGGGACACTTTCTTACTCACTAAATGTATCTGACTCTATATTTTTTACTCTTTTTCTTTTTCTCGAAACAAGACCAAAGTTTGACACTCGTCATTGAGACATGATTTTGACCCAGAGATTTACAAATGTAATCTAGGTTTGGGACCCGAGACATAAATAGCCTAAGACGTTCTGTTGAAGAGTCACCAATGTCATGTTCAAAATCTATAACCCCCTGAAGTTTTTCCAAACTCGTGCACATTTCCATGCATTTATTCCATCACCATGAGCAGAACTAAGTGCGGCGCTTTGGCACTTAGCACACGTTTGAACTCCAGGCATGAGACTGATCCATATAATGACAAGCCTGCGATGGTTCTTGCTTTCTTCCTCGTGATTGGATGCAAATGCATTCCAAGAGCATTTCAACCTCAAAGGACACGCGTAAACACTTTAAGTGCGTATTGATCTCCCCGTGTCACTGGATTTAATGGGCTTTGTGTTTCTGACCAAATCCTGAAAATTTCTACCTTAATCTTCCAACCCCCTGAGAACAGGGTTAGATAAACCCAAATCGATGTGACCTGGGCAGCCTCCCATCTTTCAAACCTGAAAAACACGATATTCCGACGATGCCAGTCTGCTGACCAGAAGCCATCAGCAGTAAAACCGATCGCTTCTTTATAAAGCGTCTATAAATGTTCTGCGGTCGCTCTCGAGCTAAAAAAAACATCCAATAAGTCTGTGTTACAACTCGGCCAATTAAATCCAGCGTGGGATCATTCACTCGGGGACATTTTTAAAGAACGCACACTGCGCGAGAAGCTTCTGGATGGCTAGCAAAGCCGTGATGAGAATAAACCGATTTTCCTGCTGACTGTCTGTCGATTCTCTCTCTTTCTTTACTAGCGTTTTCCCAGCACAGCTCATTTAAAAGCAGGTGTAAACATTACACTACGTGGAAACCATGATCTGCATGGCTTATAACGCTCATCACGAGCGCACCCTCACTTCGTAAAGACAGTATTTTGTGTCAGATTGTTTTAGAGTAGCTGAAAATCATGCTTGAGTAAAGGTACGGAAACATTACTGTAAAAATTACTCCATTGCAAGTTACCAATTCAAAGAAGACTTGAGTAAAAGAACAAAAGTTTTTTACTCATAGCAAATTTAGTCTCAAAAACACCAAGTAATGCGAAAAACAAGAAACTTTTTAATGAGGTTTTATTTGTCAATATAGAAACAAAATTTCACCCATCAAGGTTTCAAAATGGCAAAAAAATATACAAAAAAAAGAACAAAATTTTTGCTCATAAAGAGCATCCAGTACCAGTACATCCTGCAGATGGCAATAACACCACGTCCACCTAAGAAATTAACCACAGTTGAAAAAGATGCTGATTTGTCGCACACAATCACAAAGTAACGCTCAATCACAAATCTCGTCAAGCAGAGAGTAAAAGTTGCTTATATTTTTCAGTACAAGTACAAAATAGCAAAAAGTAAAGTAAAAAAATGTATTTACTCAAGTAAGTTTTTATGTTGTAATGTTATCTGTTCGTCACCTGTTCGTATCTAAGGACTGAGAGTAACGAAATTTCAATTTTCTGTATGTATGTACTCTACATACGACAAAATTGACAATAAAGCTGACTTTGACTTTTGACTTTAACTACTTTAGACATCTGCCAAATTGATATGTTTTGAGCCAATTAGGTGAAGAGTGCAACGTGAGGCGTGCAATTTCCAGCCGTGTTTGGGGATGTAACAGCGAATGTGAGAAATCGATGCTGGCTACACATCGCAAATCCCACAATTGTCCTCTGGTGGGATGTTCTCTGCTTTAGATGTGTCGGAGACAATAGAAACGCATCTGATAAATAATGCATTCATCCGCTTTCTGAAGTCTAGTGGGAGATCCTGTCCAAAAAGATGCACAAACACGCAGGCTTGCGTTTGAGGCCTTGATCGCATCGGGCTTTGTGTTTTAGGAACTGTCGTAGATATGTCTGTGTAATTGTGCTTGGACGCATGTGTGTGTGTGTGTCTAAATCTAAATTTAGTCTCAATCTCAAGCCCGTTTTTTCCGAGCTGGATGGTCTTAAGGGATGTTCTCAGAACAGTCGGGCTCAGGTCGGCTGTGTGTTTTGACAGCGGCTCGGTTATCAGATGCCAAAGGCTTCGTCCTTTGCTTCCCACTCGCTCAGTAATTTGTGGACTTTTCACAAATAGGCCAATTATCTTCATACCTGTGATTCCATCACAGCCCTTGACCGGCGTCTTCCTGACATCTATTCCCCGTTGTGGCTGATGTCCGTGAGAACATGAGCTGGAGGAGGAGCAGGACGCTCTGTTAGCACCGGAGCTGCAATCATCTGAAATGGCGGCTTCGTGATTGTGAAGTGCACGGACGAGCCAAATATGTGCGTCCTGCGCTGAAAAAAATGACATAATAACCAAAGAAAAACGAGTGAAAAAGACTTGAATCAAGTAAAATTATCTGCCAATGGGGTGAGAACATTTTACTTGGTAAGACGCTTGAAACGAGTCCTAATATCTTGAAACGAGTCATATTATTAGGAAACAAGCAAATTCATCTTTCACTCTTATTTCTAAGCTAGTTAATTTGTCTTGTATGACAAAAAACAAGATTCATTGTGTAATTTCAAGATTTTTTTGCAGTGTGCGCAAAAAATGGGTGATAGTCTTTCTACTCTTGCATCTCTTGCATCTACTCTATGCATCTGCTCCACGATTATTAGCGTCGGTCTAAAATTAGCCCTTTGTCTGTTGCTACTCCAACTCTGTTATTTTTGAAACAGCATTGTAAAAGTCCCGCGGTAGACTTTCTAATTTTGCATAGTTTTTTTGCGTCACCGACTTTGATGCAAAACTCCATCATCATGTGACTAAACTGCTCTGCGAACGGGTACAAATCACTCGCTACCTCGCGTTTGCGTTCCTGACAGATCCACGTCTCGGAAAGTTCTCGAGTGCAGGTTCAAACCGCTTCCAGCCATTCAGACTAAAATAAAACAAATCACAACCAGCATCCGACAAGCACAAAAGATGTTCCTCTGGAGAGAGCCTGTAAAGACAAGGAATTATAAAATTGCTATGAAGCTTGCCAAAGATTTGCATGAAATAATAAAAGAGGCTGGTTATTAAAAGGCCTTTTATCCGCGGCTTGTTGATGTAGCGGTAATAGACGGCGGGAATGAGGCGTATTTACAAGAAAGTGCACTTTCCCCGTTAAAACGAGGGACGCTTTTAAGCCTTCAGAACATGGATTTGATGAATAATTCTTGTTTGTTGTGCACCGGAGGTTTGCGGGTCTGTGGGTCTTGCTGATGGCTGTCCGCTGTGTGTACATTTGCGAAGGACTCAGGTCCGTGGGAAGTCTTTGAATCGTTCTGATGGTCGGCTCTGGGCCGCCAATGGAGCTGTTGATGAGATGCTTTTGTGGATGCATTTCAGATGAGACTGGAACAGCCACAAGACTTGGAAAGTGTGTCTGTATTTAGATGAACTGAGCGTGGGTCAGTGTGTGTTCCTCAAGGTCCTTGTGAAGCCACCTGATAAACCATACGCTATGGCAGGGGAGCCAGAGCCATAAACACCACGTCTTAAGAAATTTACTCCCCGAGAGTCATACCATATGTTTAAAGCTACGTACGAGTAAATGTATACAGTGGTGGTATAATTATTTATACTAATAAATATTACCCTAACCCCTTTTGTAATATATTTACATATAAGTGTATTCTATTTCTACTATTTGGTTGATAATAATTAAATACATAGAGATATAGTTATTGTTCATATTCATTTATGAAATTCGTACACAGTATGAAACAATATATGCATGTATACTGTATGTTAAAAACATAAACAAAAATGAACCATATATTGGACATATGTTTCTTGAAAATATATATTTAAATACTTTAAAACACATTTAAAAGACACATTTCTTATTCGTATGTGGAACACTTATTTATATTCCTTTATTGATGACATATACAGAAAACACACTTGCACACCTTTATAATTCCTATTTTAGTTTTTCCTATTTAGTACTCCTTTTTCGAAATTGAGCATCCATTAGCTTTACGGATTCTAATCAACATATATTTTTTGTTTGATATTTTTGACCGTAATCTGATCCCATACAGAACTTTCTGTTTCTCTCCACAAAGAAACAAAAGAATTCCTTTGTTCCGTCCAGTTGAAAAGTAAAATGCTCCCCGTCTTTCTCCGTTTTATCCATTGTTTAAAAAAAAAAAAAACGGTTTCTGAGCTTAGCTAGAAGTATGTTTGTTATTAAAAGGAGGGAAGTTTACTACCTGATGGCACGACATTAAGCAATATCCATTGAAAATGTTGCGTTGTCCGAAGGACAGCTGTGATTGGCCCCAGCCACCCGCAACCATGAACATGAGCGGTTGGAAATTAATTGATTAATTAATTAATCCAGAGCCAGATGCCGCCATCAGAAGAGCCACATATGGCCCTCGAGCCATAGGTTCCTGACTTCTGTGCTATGGGGTCTCTTTATTATTATTAAATAGTAGTGGTAATAATCTTGGACCATTTTTTCCCAATCATGATTCCTAACTGAATGTTTTACATAAAAATATCTTGCATATTTATTTATGTAGTTATTTGTGCGCTTTGAGACAGTTAAAACTGTGAAAAGCGCCTTACAAATGCTCAGAACTTGAACTTATTTCAATACTGCCACAGATTCATCAGTGTTTTTCGTCTCTTTCATGATGGAACTGGCTCCAGTCCAACGTGACCTAACATGAACATGTGGTTTTGAAAGAATTAATTATTGCCAGAATTCAGTGTTGATGTCTGATCATTGTTTCCTCACGCTCGTCTTTTGCTGTTGTTGCTGTTAATTAATCCCACGTGTGTTTTAGTTTTCCACTTTTTGGTTTATTTTTCTCGCTCATTGTCACATTACTTGTTTAAACATTACGTTTAAGCTTATTGTTTTTCTTCGTCTTTTTAGCTAGTTCGTACTTCTACTGAGTATCAAAAATACAAGCAACTATTACTCTCTTGACACGACTACATTTTTGAAAGAGTATATGTATTCTTTACTCCACGGACACTTACCGTTACTCGTTACATTGTGATTACGCACGAAAAATGGCGTCTTTTTTTTTTTTTTTACCACGGTTAATATCATGGGCGGACGAGTTGATATCGCCATCTGCAGGATGCTGAAGGTACTGGATGCTGTTTATCAGCTAAATCCCGCAAATTAGCGGTTGCTCTTTGTTGCATTTGAGTTTGACTGTTGTTTTATTTCTGTGTTGTTCTGCCATTTCGCAACATTGAGGTGTTAAATTTAATTTCTATGTTAAGAAATACAACCTCATAAACATTTTTGGGTGTTTATTTAGCCAAAATTCAATACGAGTAAAACACGAGTTTTAAATCTGTTCACGACATTTATTCAACTCTTCTTGGAATTGGTGACAATGTAAAGGCGTCAATTATACAGCAAGGTGTACTTTTTGTATACATTTGTCATGGTTTGTATGAACAAGTATGGTTTTCAGCTATTCTTGACGCCGATTTGACACAAGAGAATTAAAAAAAAAACGTCAGGCAAATGAACTAATGTAACGCGGAAGACAGGAGTAGTGTGTCATGTGCTGAGATCATTAGCTGCCTTACAGTATCCGCGCTTGAAAGAACGAGTGATGGGGATGGAAACGCTGCCTGGCTTTTTTTCTAACGGTGAGGGATATAACAGCCTGTTGTATTCGCCGCATCTCTCTCTGTCTGTCGGCACCGAGGATCCGCACAGCACGCGGCGGCACGAGGGGATGCCAGCGCCCGCGGTGGATTCCCTCCGATGTGAGCAAACCGCGACCGGAACCCGACTTGTTTGTTTAAATTAAGCCACGCGGGGACCGTGGCGGGAAAGGGGGAAGGCGGTGAGACGTCAGACTCGCGCGAGCTGCTACCTAGACATCATCTCCGCGCGGCTCCGCATCCTCAGCATCCTCACTCACTCACTCGCCAGGAGCCACACGGACGAGGAGGGGAAGTTGAACATGGCACTTTGAACCTCGTGGACGGTAAGAACGCGCGATTATCACCTACTCAACACGGATAACTTCGGGTTGTTGTCAAAAAACCGGAAACTCCAACGTGCGCGTGCGGCGTCGCCTCATCAGACGCGGCGTTTGGATCGAGACCGTGTGCGTGTGTGTGTGTGAGGCTTTAGCGATTAATTCTTCAAAGTTGTGAGACGTGTGCACTCGGCGTGATTTCCAGGGCTATTTCAGGAGATTGTGTGACTCACAGGGCAGATTTAACCTACATGTGTCACGGAGCCTCGGGATGAAGATCGCATCCTCGCCGCGTCTCTCAAGACAAACGTGAACTCGGTGGAATGGAAGGGGATCGTTGAATTGTCTTTTTCCGCGTTGTCACGTACAAATCCTGAAAAGTTCCAGCCAGAGTTGAGACATCAGGTACTAATAGTACAGAGCTGTTATAGTGGTCAAAATGACAAAGAATTAAGTTAACGTTCCGCTTTTCTTTCGCACTAGAATTTATTTTCCGTTACGCATTGAATAGTTTTTACGTGTGTGACAGTTCATATTGTATGGTCTTAGGTGTTTGTGATACATCTGAAACGTTTGAAAAATCGTATATTCTGTTAAGACTATATTAGGACTTTCAATCAATGGGAAACTATAGAGAACAGGAAACATCTAAAGTAGTTGAGAAATTATACATATTCACATATGCATTCACCATTGTAGAGAAAGGTGCAGTGACGGACATTTTCGGGTTCACTTGTTCAAGACTAAGTACATGAGAAGTGTGATCCCGTGTGGTCCCTCCATCCTCGCATCATCTGGACCAGACCTTCTTCCCCTAGTGGGATGAAAGTCTCATTACAGCAGCAGTCTCGTTCTGGCTCAAGCTACAATGTCACCCATTATGGCTTTTTTCCAATTGCCAGTGTTTAAAATTGCACATTTAAAACTTAAACTTGGGCTATTTTCAAAAGTAATTTGCCTTCATTTGGGCTGAAATATCATCTTTTAAAGAAGATGAAGTGTTTATTAGGATATTAGGATGGCTTTGAAAGGCCGCGCGGTGATGAATGGATGTCATTAAAGGAACAGATGGGGCTTGCGAGACTTCAGCTTTCGCCTGGTTCTGTCCTCAATGCGTGTGACCTGTGTGTGGTTTTACACACTTCACATTCACTATACCAGAGGCATGTTTAATGCATTTCCCCCCTCGACTGTTGAGACGCAGCTCGGGGAGAACGTTTCTAATGAGAATAGTGTTTTAGACGCAGTAAAGCTCCCCGTGAGAGAGCCTCACATCCCAGATTAAATAAAGGTAGGAAGGTTTGCAAGCCTTTTGCGTTTCTTACCTTTCCGTTTGTGTGAAAATGTTGCTTAGTTTTGTTGAAGATTGTTTAGTTCCAGAGTTTCTTCTGCGTTTATTTAAAAAAAAGAAAACCAATGAATATCTTGATTGGTGTTGCATGACTCAATATCGAGGGTTTGATTTTTGTAAATTATATGTGCAGTGAAACTTGACAGTTCTGAATATGCTAATTCTAATTTTCATCTATGTTTTTTACATGGCATGCATGTGATATTTCTCATTTCAAATTCCAAATTCAAGTTTTAATTGTCCTATACGCATTGTTCATGGTACAACATGCGATGAAAGGTATTTTACAATTGTCCAGTTTTTAAACATGGGATGGGGCTGGTGCATGCGATAGAAAGCAATAAAATACAAAACAAATAGATACGGATAAAAATATGGATAAAAGCAAGAGGAAAAAAAATATGAATATGAAAAAAAGATGCTATTACGTACAATAAAAAAGACCAAAATACAAAAAAGTGACTTGAGTGATCAACATGTAAAGTGAGGAGCAATATATTTTTACATTTGTAATTTATATTGCAAAAATAGCTTGTAATATAGTTTGTAAACATTATTAATTGTTTGTTAATGTTGTATTATTACAAAAACAACTCTCAAAATTGCCTCTTAACCATAGAGACACAAGTGCACTCGTCTCTTACTATGCATTAGTAAACAAGCGGCAGTTTGGCTTCATCTCATTGGCCGGAAACATTCACATAATGTACAGCATCTAAATGGGTTTTTTTTTTGTCCAATTATTGCATTTAAAATCATTGATTTGTGCAATATTAATAATGTATCTGTTATTAAACTGTCCCATTTTCTGTCTTGTGCTTTCACAATATGCACAACAGTTTTGCATAAAATTGAGAAACAAAAGCTTAAAATATATTTAGTCTTACATCATTGATTGAATTGAATTGAAAATCCTTTATTAGTCCCACAGCGGGGAAATTTCACGTCACAACAGCAACAACAAATCCAAACAAATAAATCATATTTTTGTGTGTAACTTCCATCGCACCCGGGACATCACCAGCTCTTCTGAATTGCGTTTCCTGCTCACGAGTGTCTTTCCATACAAGCTAAAAATCTTGAAATTAGACAATAAATATTGATATTTTTTTTAATTAGAAATTACTTTGCTTATTTAAAGAAAATAGAGCTTGAATTTTCATATTTTGATGATATTTTACACTATATTGAGACATTTGTCGAAGTACTTAGACTTAATGTTTAACACAAAATTGTTTCTCAATTTAAGAAACAAACTACTTTTTTTTATTAAAGACAATGATAACAGGAACTGAATTGCAGAAACATATCTACTGTATAATAGGATTTTTTGTCTTGTTTTAAGTCTAACTTTTTTGTCTAAGTTTTAATCTTTCTAAAATGTTCTAAAACTTTCTAAAATTTTCTCACCCCATTGACAGATAATTAATTTTACTCATTTAGTTTTTTATTTTCTTATTTCTTCACATGGATTTTTTGCAGTGCATGAGCGAGTGAGCCAGGTTAGATCTAAGAAGCGTGGGTCGGCATTATTCAACAGACAATTACGCGCATTACGAAAGGCAGAATCCCAGCATCCAGACGCGAAGCATCTGAGGTGAATGGTAATTACCTGTCGTGTTGTAATCCACTATAGATGTGCTCCGACATGAGAATGCGGCTGAGGATTAAAGTGCCTGCGAATAAGTGTTAGCAGGTGTAGAGAAGCGTGTTGACGCCAGTTCTCGAGCTTTTGTTTGCACCAGCACTTTTCCTCGCGGCTTTAGCCTTGACCTGTAGTTTGCCACTTGCTAATAAGACTCACCCCAAACATCTGCTGCTCCGCGCAAAGTGTACAGTTGCTTTAATTGATAAGCAGTCGTTCTCACTATCAGTTCATCACAAACGACACGTATGGTTTACCGGAAAATAACACCTTTTTTTTTTGCAGGAAATGCAAAACCAATCCTGAAAATAAGCCCTAGTGAAATCCAGTGAGACGTGTCATGTAGCTGTTGTCACACTTTAATACGTAGTTAATTGTCTCCCGTGTTAAATTACTTCATTTGCCAGACAATTACATTTTCTTGGGTCAAATGGGCATAGCTGAAATAGCTGAAAAACATACTTGAGTAAAAGTGCACCTTACTGTAAAAACGACTCGTTTACAAGTCACCCAATCCCGAGACTTAAAGTAGAGAGAGTCTTAGAGTCGTAAAGTAGACACATTTAAAAGAACTTGGGTATTTTACTTGTGTTGAATTTTACTTCATTTGTATTTTTTATTTGAATTTAAATTGCTAATTAAACATCCAAAAACGTTTATGAGGTTTTATTTCTTAATGTAGAAATGAAATTGAACAGCTCAATGGTGTTAGAGATAAATGTAAAAATCATCAAAGGGAATGTTTTGTGACTCCTTTAAACCTAATTTTTTATTTTTTTTGGACAAAAGTATACCAATGTATATTGTAATATACATAGCATATTGCGACATCCTGAATGTTGTGTGAATTTATCGCAATCTTTTAAGAAAGAAATTATCGATAAATGATAAAAACATTTCAGTTGTCTGTAGCTTCCTAGACCATTTCAGATTCACAACAACAGAAGAAACGTGTGAACATTAGATCTTTCACCATTTTTCCATCGATGTCAACATCAAAATGAACCCACGTCCTGATATATTTCACAAAATAAATAAAAAAGAAAATTCTTTGCTTCTTTTTACAAGCCAAGTTCAAGATCAGCCGTGTAAAAGTCATCTCGCCTGGTTCTCACGATCCCAGTGTCGCGCTCGGTCACGCCGCTAATGCGCACTGAAGAGGAAAGAGCACAAACCCTACGTGAACTTCTACCCCATATCACAAATGCTATTTAATCTCACAGGCTTAACGTAAAGCCTGATTTGGGTTGTTTTCTCCGTAAGAGCGCAATTTAGAGAGTTGTTGCCTGGGGTTCAGCTTCGGCGCTGCAGACGAGACGCTGCGCGAGCGCTAATTGTGTTCGTCTTGCAAACTGTGAAAGGTGAAATTACTCACTAGACTGGTGAGTGAAGGTTCCTCACGTGGCGAGGTTCCCCCCCGGTCTAGCTCTGGTGGTTTTGAGGAATGGGAAAATAGTCGCTGCAAAGTCAATCACCAGCTGCTAGCATTAGCATTAGCTATGGGGCGTTTTTTTTGATGGATGGATGGATGGATGGATGGATGGATGGATGGATAGATAGATAGATAGATAGGGGATAGATAGATAGATAGATAGATAGATAGATAGATAGATAGATAGATAGATAGATAGATAGATAGATAGATAGATAGATAGATAGATGCAGACAGACAGACAGCGATAAAGAGAAAAGAGATAGACAGATAGATATGGATGATGATGATGGATGGATGGATGGATGGATGATAGGTAGTAGGTAGTAGGTAAGTGGTAGTAGATAGATAGATAGATAGATAGATAGATAGATAGATAGATAGATAGATAGATAGATAGATAGATAGATAACAAACAGACAGAGATAAAGAGAAATAGAGACAGAGTAGTAGTAGTAGTAGTAGTAGTTTATGTCATTACAGTATTGGGGTACAACATTGTAACGTAATTACGAGAGAGGGCCGCAGCACATGCAGCGCGCCGCCACTATCTTCTTGGAAGACAACAGAGCGAGAGAGAGATTCCAGAAGTTGCAGACATACAAGGTTACATTTGACTAAGTTACGCACAGGTCACGTGCGCTGGAAACTTTTTTCTTGAGACACACGAGGAATTTGACAGAAAAGACAATGTTGGAGCAGGCGTGTGAGTGCACTTATCAGTATTTGTCAAATGTTGCAGTCAGCTCCCAACAGACATAACAGACTGTCAGGATGGCCTTGAAGAGAAGCCCGAGCTGATCCTGCGTTCTCCAGCCACGGTAGGGGTGGGGGTGGGGTGGGTTACAGACAATTCAAAGCCAATAAACCAATTTCAGATTCATGGTTAATTTAGAATCATAATCAATCAGAGACAGATAGATATAGAGATAGGTGGATAGATAGATGGATGGATGGATGGATGGATGGATGGATGGATGGATAGAAAGATAGATAGATAGATAGATAGATAGATAGATAGATAGATAGATAGATAGATAGATAGATAGATAGATAGATAAAAAAAGTGTGATCTAAAACTACATGTAAAGTGCAAATCAGTTCAATTGTTTGTTAAAAATGAAAAAAAAAAAAAAAGATTTTCGCCCACATTATTCTTGCCGTTCTGATTTTTGAAAGAAAGAAAAGCTGTTATTTCAGGTGTGTTGAAATCTGGCCAGTGCAGTAGATCATTTCACATTTGAAGTCCGCTGTATTCCGTCTGAATGGAAAAAGTAAGTTCTCATTATAGACGTGTGACCTAAGGGAATCGTGGCGTTATATTTTGCATAATAAATATTTGAGCTGCATCATTAAGCTCGGCTGAATCATATCCTCATGCATAAATTAAATGCAAAGGCCTCCAGTCGGAGCGTTTAACATGTTGTGTTGAATCAACAAGCTCGTGTTTTTAGTGACAAATTTCAGTTTTTCTATAGGTCTGTGGCAATCGTGACATTTAATAATATCTCATTGTGGAAAAAAAACGACCTTTTTTGTGGCAGTTCAGCACCATAACAAGTTAAATGCCGCACTTTCGCCGATAAACTATTCACCATTGATTAATGTGCCATACAGCTGCTGAATATTTATTGTTTACACATTCAAAAACATAAATATTTAAAGCAACTTTCACGAGTAGGTTCAAAGCGGGAACAAAAACGCAATGTGCACATAAACCAACATGCGACGGTGGAGTGAATCTATCTCTTTTGTTTTCACGCATTTAGTGAACAATTTTATTCATCCACTTCGCAATAACAAGAAAACTCCAGTTTTTGTAAAGAAACTTTCGTGTGATAGAGTAAAACGTTAAACACACAACGTAAACTGCGAAGATTGTTGGCTAGTCTTGTCACATGACAAGTCGTCAATGTTGTTAGACCAAGTTTTCACCGAGACATTTGTGGGCGGAGTTTCTGTGATTATCCTTTGATTATTTTTTAATAATAATTGTCTTAACATAAAACTTTAGTTCACTGCGCAGCCTTAGTGATTCACATTATTCCAATTTCAAGCATAAATATTAACTATTTAACATGGGTTTTACACTACGACCACAAAATTCCATAATTCCTTGCCCATGTACAATTTTCAAAATCGCTTTTTTTGCCTTTCGAATTCCTTAAAATATGCTCATTGCAGAATTATTTTAGAATTTCTTACTGCAATTGTCTATTTTTTTTTTTTACTTCGTCTGCTAACAATCATGGCAACAGGATTACTTTGAAGTTCTTGTGCATTTTGGATCAATTTTTAATTTATCGACTATTCACAAATTAAAATTGCACTTTCGCAATTTTTCAACTACTTTTGCTGTAGTGAGTATGTCCATGGTTTCTTACTCGTGGGTCATACTGTTAATTCATGTTAGGAAATCAAATCGGTGAAGTGTTAGCAGCGCGGGCGATGGCATTTTATTAGCATATGAGAATTAATTCCTCTGCCCGTTATATGGCTCTTGATGACTAGATAAAAGATGATTACACGAGTTCGATTAAGCTAGCAGATTGCCTTGCCGTCACAAGCTGGCCACGTGTTAACATTTGAACATGGTTTAAGCCAGTGTCATTTTGAATCTGCACAAGTTCTGATGCTTAAATGTTTGTCTGGGTCAGAGATGGTGATGCCCTGCTTTAGTTGACTCATTAAATCTGACTCATCAGTGGGATTTGTTTTGCTCTTTTGAGCAGCTGGACCTGACGGCCCTCTCTCATTGGCTCCTAATCCAAACAACAAAAGCGATTGGCTGGGTGTGGTGTGCAGTTCAGCGTGTCTGCAGTCATCCAGTGACATTGATTATTGCTCATTAATCCCAAATGCCAGCAGAGCGCTTCCTTATCTGAAACTGCACATGATGAATCGACTTGACATTTGTGAGTTTTACAGGGATTTCAGTGCGTGTGCATTTTTGTAGTTCATGTAAATATAAGGACAACCACAATATTTGCTTGTCGGGTGAGTAAAACCACTCCGAGGACAAAGGTGCCGTTACAGCACAATAATTCCCTGCACTGCTGTCGTGAGCGATTGTTGCGTGTACGAAAGCTGTGGCTTATTACGATTGTTACGATGTTGCGGTCTGTTGCGATCATTACAACGTTGAGGTATGTTACAATCATTACAATGCTGCAGCTTTGTACAATCATTTCATTGTTGCGGCCTGTTACGATTATTTCAATGTTGCGGCTTAATACAATCATTACAATTTTGCGGTACGATCTGTTACGATTATTACAATATTGCATCCTGTTTCAATCAAATAGGAGCCACTGCGTCATCATGAGAGGAAAAGCCGCCACACTTTTTGAATACGAATGTTGTGCCCCGCAGGACACAACATCCGTATTCATCTTCACCAATGACTTTGTAATGTTAGTATGCCAGAAGAGACTGGCACCAGAGAGTCGGGTTCTCTCTAGGTTTATTTCCTCTCACCCCGCCAGGTTTTGTTTTCCTAGCCACTGTCGCGATCTACAGTAGCTTGCTATTCTGGTCATAGCCCATAGTCTGAACAACGATGGACAATAGACATTTTTTTCTCTTTTAACTGACTCTTTTTTTCCCCTAATTTTTTAACACATATAAATAATGGACATTTTTCTTTTTTTAAACTATTTTTTCCCTAATAGGCATAGCAACTTTGCGTTGGTCTCGAACTAAGAAAAGCACTATATAAATAAACCGGAACTTGGACAATTATTACAATCTTGCGGCTTTTTACGATTACTACAATGTTGAGGTCTGTAACAATTGTTACAATGTTGCGGCCTGTTCCGATTACTACAATGTTGAGGACTTTTATAACGCTATGGCTCGCTACAATCATTACAACGTTGCAGCCTGTTGCAATCATTATAATGTTGCGGCCTGTTACGATCATTACAATGTTGTTACAATCATTACATTGGGTAGCCTGTTACAAGCTGTCCACGCAGTTACAAACTGGCATTTTACAATTGTGTGGCGTCGTACATTGGGGCATTTTTTTGTGCTTGATTTGCTAACCAAGACTCACCAAGTGTTTATAGATGGATGGATGGATGGATGGATGGATGGATGGACGGACGGACGGACAGACAGAACAGACAGACAGACAGATAGATAGATAGATAGATAGATAGATAGATAGACTTCGTAGATCTTTGCGTTGGTCTGGAATTAAGAAAAGAGCTATATAAATAAACTTGAACTTGGACGATTATTACGATGGTGCAGCTTTTTACTATTACTACAATGTTACATTACACGTGTAACAACTACATTGATGTGGCTTTTTACAATCATTGCAAGGACAACCACGATGTTTGCGATCAGGTGACGTTTATTGATAGGCAAAACCACTCAGGTGACAAACTGGTTCCATTACCAGCACATTAATTCTCTCTCTAGCCTCAGTGGCGATGACATGAAAGGAACGGCGGGTCACGCTCACAAGAGCTTCCTCTTCTCCAGCGGTGGCATCTGAACATGTGTTCTTTAGGCAGCACACAACATATGCCCGAGATGTCCTTGTTCTCTCACTTAAACTCTTCAGTGTGTCCGTGCGCTTACATGCAAAGTCAGCTGCTGAAGTGTTCAGGCCGGTGTAACTAAACGCAGACTTGCAGCACTGAAGCGTTTTTTCTGTCCAACACCTGGAGACGATGCACAGAAGAGCTGCACGACTGGGAATAAAAACGCCATGTATTTTTTTTCAGGGTATCTACTCAATGGTTTGCGCTATTTAATAATCAAATAATTAGATGAATGTGTAATATATGGTTAAAATACAATACACTGGTATATACAAATGTCCTAAAAAGCGGAAAACTTTAAATTCGTCGCTGCAAAAATGTCATCCTAAGTTCCGAAATATTTTCGCAATACGAAAGGAGCGCGTCTTTTTCTTACTGCTATCTAAACATACTTGTGCTTCCAAAATATGAAATGAACTTGTATTATCCCAGAATGGCAATTTTGTTTTCTCCCGAAAATCAGAAAATATATATTTCTATAATTTTGCAAGATTAATTGGTCAGTTCATTCATTTGTCGCTTGGTCACCGTTTTCGTGAGATTACGGAAATCTCAGGAATTTACGATGATGGCAGTCACCTCTCATGTGAGATCCGTTATATACAGTATATATAAACTATTTATAAGCATTGCATCATTTTTATTATTGTAAATCTTATTCAAATATATGCATATGAAGAGGTTTATTATTCAAATAATTGTTGAAATAATATTTATTATTGTAACTTATTCAATTATATGAACAGGTATGTTCTGTACCATCGGGTCTGTGTGAGAAGTATGACAGCGTGGTACGAAAGAACATCTTATACCATTGTAGCCATTCAATAGCTCAATTTAAAAATCAATGTTCTAAAATTTCAAGAATTGCCCTCAGGGATTAATAAAGTATACCTACCTACCTACCTACTTACCTACCCACCTTACCCACAGTCTGTGACCATATAAACTCAACTCGAGAAATGTTTTCTATCATTTGATCGTGCAATAATCAGTCATGTGACTGCGCCACCACCGTGTCGGACTGGACGTTTTACACCTTCGTTAATTCAACTAAATCGCATTTTCAGCTTCATAAAACCACACCTTGATACCGCAATTATTAATGCTTAGAGATCTCAAGGAGAGTCTTATTGCAATTTGGAATAAACTTTAATGTCAGGTAATAGACAGCTTGTCAGTTCCCAAGTCAAAGGATGCGTGTGATAAACCTTTATAAAATATGCATCAGTCGAAACCGAAGGTAAGAACAAAGGAGAAACTGGTTGTTTGCGTTGGGGGAGGAATGTTGGAAACGGTTATTTATTGAAGAGCGGCCCTAGATTACAAAAGACGCTTTCCCAGCGAGACGTGCTCCATCGTTTCTGGGATTCGCTTTATAGTGGTGATGTCAGAGATCTATACGTCCCGAGGGAGGGTTTTACTTTCCCTGCCCAGTGACTTGTATTGTTAGGTCATCATGAGAAATGCATATAACATGTCTCACAATTATCGAAAATGCTGAGGAAATTTTAGAACATTGATTTTTAAATTGAGCTATTGAATGGCTACAGTGGTATGAGATGTTCTTTTGTACTACGGTGAATAATAAATACATTTTTTGTTGTTTTAAATAAAAAAAGATGGTACTGAGGATGTTATTATCACACATATTTCTAGTTACTGTGATTATTGTCAATTTTATCTATTGCAAATTTGATCTTTTATTGAAACACATGGAGATAACAGTAGTCACTTGTTTTAATGACTGTTTGGTGTAAATGACACTTGTGATTGTCATACTTCTCACACAGACCCGATTGAGGTACAGAACATACCTGTTGGCATATATTTGAATAAGAGTTACAGTAATAAAAATGATGTAATGCATAAAAATATGGAAGTAAAATAAAGGCAGAGTGCAGAAGAATAAAAAATGTGTGTTTAAATACTGTCTTGCAGTTCTGTCCAGTGTATTTCTTCAGTGTATTTCTTTATATGCTCTTGTGTAAGCATTTGTAGTGTCTCTTTTTTTTTAAAGAATAATTGCTTCAATTGCTTCTCTTTTAATTTGTCGCTTTGGATTAAAGTGTCGGCCAAATGACAGTGTTGTAGCCTGTTACAGTGTTGTAGCCTGTTACACTGTTGTAGCCTGTTACACTGTTATAGCCTGTTACACTGTTGTAGCCTGTTACAGTTTTGTAGCTTGTTACAGTGTTGTAGCTTGTTACAGTTTTGTAGCTTGTTACAGTGTTGTAGCTTGTTACAGTTTTGTAGCTTGTTACAGTGTTGTAGCCTGTTACAGTTTTGTAGCTTGTTACACTGTTGTAGCTTGTTACAGTGTTGTAGCCTGTTACACTGTTGTAGCCTGTTACACTGTTGTAGCCTGTTACAGTTTTGTAGCTTGTTACATTGTTGTAGCCTGTTACAGTGTTATAGACCATTTATGTTTTGCGGCTTGTTACAATGTTATGTCTTGTTACAGTGTTGAGTCCTGTTACACAGTGGTAGCCTGTTACAGTATTGGATCTAGTTACAGTTTTGTAGCTTATTACAGTGTTGTAGACCGTTTCTGTTTTGCGGCTTGTTACAATGTAATTTCTTGTTATGATGTTGCGGTGTGTTACAGTGTTGAGGCCTGTTACAGTTTTGCGGTGTGTTGCAGTGTTGTGGCATGTCTGTGGGCAAACGTTGACCTCTATCCTCGATACATTTGCACTCGCTGCCACGGAAACGCAATTGTGTGAATAATTGATGGTGAATAATGCAGAAGTTACAGGAGGGACGATTCTCCTCATTCTGGTCTCATCACAGACGCGCCGAGAGCTGCATCTTTAAGACTGTGGTGATGAAGTGCTGGTTTACAGGCGTGACGGAGAGATGGAACAAAGAGCCGGGCGGTTGCCATAATGACGAATGCTTGCTGCACTTTTTGTGAGCCAATTACCTGCTTGTGTGTGAGTCACAGAGATGATTCAGGCAGGTGGGAAGCTTCGCACACTCACTCACACTCACACTCACAAATACCCTTTCTACAACAACAGCTATAATGATAATTGTATCAGCGTCCACATCAGCGGACAACAAATCTCTGTTTATTTTAAATGCTGCAATTACGTCGTCTACTTCAAACACTCAAGCCTTTTAACCTGATGATTGTGGCGTTTTTTTTTCAAATGGCTTCTGATTGGCTGTTAATAATTATTAACGGAAAGCTTGTTTTCCGCGCCACGGCGTTATTGTTGCTGATATAAACGGCCGTTTGCGATCAGATCTCGACTGTCAGCGCTTGTGACACATCACCACACTCTTATACTCCATCACTACCGCTTCTTCTGGGAACACTGATGTCTACAGCTCTTCGTGGTGTTCTGCTGAGCTGGGAGAAGACAAATCTTAACCGTATGCTGTAAGAAATAGTTCACCGTTGAAATTTGGCATTCACTCTGGATATTCTTGGGAAACGGGAAATATGAGGAGACAAGAAAGACTCATCTTCATAAAGCCTTGGAGAAAACGCCAATATATCGAGGCAAATCTCTAAAAATCAATGCAAGCCTCAGCAATTTTGAGGGAGAAGTTGAAATGAACCTTTGAGATTGTTTGTCTTTGCGTTGATGCGGTGGAGTGTTCAGGGCAAGACCTGCAGATGCCATCTCCAATCCGAGCAGGAGAAATGCTTTATTCATGGAGACGTGATTGCATCTGTTGTGATGCGTCTGAACCACCGTCAGGTTGAATTGGCGGCATTTAAATGCTCCTCGTGGGTTCTTCAGATTCATTGGCGGTGTAGGATACGTTCAGTCTCCTGCTGTGTGGTGGTCCAGTGGCGGATCAGGGTGTAGTTGATGGCTGTTATCGGAGATCTGGAAAGATTGATGACACGCAGGGCAAAGCTCCGTCTGCAGGGCGGCCCGGTGCCATAAATCAGCCAGAAGTGGGTTACGCCGGGTCAGCTTTTCTCCACCTGACACAAAACTCACACATCTTTATTTTTCACAGTCTGTTAACGTACTGCCATTAATATCTTAACACCCAGGCTGGACAACCACCAGAGAGCGCATAACTTATACATTTTCAGTTTGGTTCGGAATCTCACAGTATTGCAGGACGATTCTGCTCGTGTGAACGTGTTTGTCTGCTGGAATTACTGTTATTGTTTTAGCGTCATAAACTGATAATTGAAATGTTTTTCATGTCTTATTCTGTCTCAAAACAGATAATCTAAGAATAATAAACTAGATAAACTAAGAAAATAGCAAAGTGAGTAGATTTAAACACAGACTGTGTATCATTACAGCCACTTTCACACAGCAATGTTTGAATTGGCGATAAATTTACAAAAAATGACCGGTACGACAGAGCAGTGGTTTTACGTCAGCGCATTCTGAACTTCTGCGTGCTTATTACAGCAATATTCATTCCGCGTTCACACAGGGCAGTTTACTGGCAATTTACCGGTAAAGAGACAGCTATCTTGGAATGAATTTACCGGCATTTGCCTGTTCACACACAACCAGTGTGGATGCAAAACGCTGGCAAAAAGGCTAACTAAACATTTTTGTCTCACAAACGCCATTTGTAATGGTTCAGAACCACGTCTTCTTCGTTTTTGATGCGATTGTTGAGGCATGTAACAACCATGTGGCCTGTTATGGTCTTTACAATACTGATATGATCCTTGACAATATTTTGTCAATGTTACAATATCGTGACCCTTTAAAAATTATGACCATTGTGCAATTGAATAGGGTTATGAAAGCAAATGGCTAGGAAACCAAAAAAAGAAAAACTCGGTCAGAGAAAAATAAACCATTCATGAACAAATCTGATGGACGGCAGAGCGACGCCAAATACATTCCTGGCTGTTTGAATAACGAATCTACAGTTTCCAATTATTGTTTTACAATTCAGTTTAAACAAAAAGCAAAAAAGAGTGAATTTGTCAATATGACCACTAGGGACATTATTGCTCTGCATTTAACCATCCACACACATAGTTAAGTGAACACACACAACCCCAGAGCAGTGGGCAGCCTTAAGACTCTACAGCAAAGCTTCATTTCAAGCGTTCTGTGGTTATTTTTCTGTGGCTCGAGAAGTAAATCCACAACGTATGATCCAACACTGCTGTCACGCTTGGAGCGCAATGTCAATCTTCCACCTCTGGATTAGCGTTAGCATGTAGCAAATTGGTTGCAATGCATCTCAGGAACACATCTTTCTTTTCATCTTGGGTAGAATGGAAAAGTTTGAACATTCGGTGGGAGATTTAAGTTTCCTACAAGGCTTCTACAAAAATCAAAAAATGGAAACGGGAAAAAAAATTGGTTCAAAATTGGTTGAAATAACTTTACATCGAGACGGTAAGGTTGAGACTTATCTCCATTCTGTAACATGTAAATAACTCATTAGTGGGACAAATAAAGGTTCTTCTTCTTCTTCTTCTTCTTCTTCTTCATCCAGCATCAGTTTGTTGGTCATAGTCACTAATTTCTTCATGACTATGACCAAGATGACAAGAAGAGTGACGGAATAAAATAAATGGCCGCTAATTCGACAATTTCCATTGGATTGTTAGATTACGCTACTCGTGTAGATTGTTTGCATTGGTTCCTTTTCCATTGCCCGGAGAGACGTCCAGAAAGTGCAAGGAGCCTTGTTTTCTCTTAATTGGGCAGGAGGCAGAATGTCTTTGCTGGATCTGTGAGGAATAGTGCTGATCTCCGGGGTTTAGAAGGTTCATGTCGGCGGGAGCTTGTCTTTCTCTAGCGCCGCTAGTTAAGCAGCACAACATCACATTCATGATATATTTAAGGCAGAGGAAGCCTCTGCTGGCTTGTTGTGCTAACACTCCTTTAAACGCCCGACCCATCCATCACGTCGAATTTGAACGGACATTCTGGCTCCTGAACTTCACAGAGCTGGGTTCAGCCTGTTTATTGGCTGGATACGGAAAAACAGAGCGATCGTAGAGCGACAATTTGACCAACCTTTATTAGTCATTTTTTGACTTGTTTCATTTTTTTTGACAAACATGAATGAGAGACTTTACGGAAGGGCGGAAATGGCTAAATTCCTAACATGCTTTTTATAAGCATAATGCATAATGGCATTATCAGCAGCGCACGTTTGTTAATAATATAAAAATCGCTTGAAAATTTTACATTTGAACATGAACTTCTGTTAAAATAGAGCATAACTTAAAATCTTCCTGCTGGCCATTTTTGTAGTTTTTCTCTATATATTTTCGGTTTTTAATATTTCGAGAAACATTTCATTTTAATTTGACTTATGTGTACTTCGTGTTCAGTTCAAGAGTTATTTGTAGCGAATATAAGCACCCTGCAAATATACGCGCCCCCCTGATTTTTGTTAATTTACATTTTATTTTTATTGTTTCTGGTTCAATTACGTTAATAACCTGAAGTGAGAGCGGAAAAAGTCACAGCAGCCATAATTGTTGTTTTTCCAAATGTTTCAGTTTCGGTCTAAGGAATGCGACAAAAATGTGACGTAAGAATGTATATTGAAAATGTAGAGCATCTAGCAGTATGATCCAGACGTGCAGAGCAGACAGTGCATTGACCTTTCAGATGTAACGCTGGTACGGACCCTGAATGCGGCTGTTTACATGTGGATTAGCTGCAGTTCAGTGGCCACTAAGCGCAGATTTGCCTCGGCCTCTGGTGTTATTTTTCAGTTATTGCTGGATGCAGAATACAAATTGCACATAAACTCCTCGGGTCGGGGAAACGCTAGGCTTTTCGAATTCGAAAATGCCTTTTTGTGGCCGTTTTCTTTTCGGCATAAGGAATATCTGTATCGTAGAAGGTGGCCAAAAATTTTTTTTGTGTGTTGTGGTGTGTGTGTGCGTGTGTGTGTGTGTGTGTGTGTGTGTGTGGTTTTTTTGTTTACTACAAAGTCAGTCTACAAACATCACTAACTTTAAATAAATCTGTAAATTGTTGCTTTCACTCTTTGTTTCTCTTTATTGCTCTCTCTTTTTGTTGTTATTTCTCTCTCTATCTCTCTATTTGTTGTTATTTCTCTCTCCATCTCTCTATTTGTTGTTATTTCTCTCTCTATCTCTCTATTTGTTGTTATTTCTTAGTCTCTCTCTCTCTCTCTCTCTCTCTCTCTCTCTCTCTCTATTTGTTGTTATTTCTCTCTCTCTTTTTCCCTGTTGCTCTCTGTCTTTATTTCTTTCTCTGTTGTCCACACGCTGGCATTACCCCTTCCCTTTCTTACATTCAGTCATGATCTGTTACTCTAAGGCTTTCTCTGTTGCTCTTTCTCTCTTACACTCAATTTATCTTTTTTACTCTTTCTATTACTCCCTCTCTAACGTCTTTTCTGTATGGCTTTCTCTATTATACTCACTCTCTTTTTCAGTCTCTCCTTTACCTTCATGCCACTGTTGCTCTCTTGTAATCTCTCACTTTCTTTCTTTCTGTATTGCTCTCACTCTTCCTACTCGTCCGTCAGTCTATCTCATCGGTCTTACACTCTCTGCCTTTCTTTTGCTCCCTTTCGCTTTCTCTTGTTCATTTTTTATTGTAAAAATGTTCATTTAAATGTTAAATTAATTTCTTTTCATCTCTTCTTTTCACTCTATCCTTGTGTTGCGCTCTCCATGCCGATCTTCGCTCTTTTCCTCATCTATTGTGCTCTCTCTCCTTTTTCCTATTTCTCTCTCACATCGTTCCTCTCTTTCAAACACTCTATCACTTTCACTGTCATCTCCCACACACACACCCACACACACACACACACACACACACACACACACACACACTGTTGGTGGTGGTATCTGCTGCTATTCCGTCCTGGCTACTGAATTAATGGGTGGGGATTGGGAGGGCTGAGGTGGACCAGAGAGATTAGCTGCAAAATTGACACTGACAAATCTCATGCATTACAGCTTCATGGGAGGCAGCCATCGCCACAGGAAGTGTGGAGGGAGGAGAAGCCATGGGAAACCTCAACGGCCCAGTGCGCTTTTCATGAGCATCCACAGCCAATCACACGCTTCTCCACGAAGACACGTCCATGAAAATTTAAAAAGCCCAGTCTGTTTGCAATTATGTGGTCATATGTAAAGAGGGGTTCCTGCATTGTGATTGGTCGGAGAACTGATACTTTCTTCTGCTGACTAACGTGGTATTTTCCTTGTCAGAAAATATGAAAGATTGTCAAAATAACTTTATAACACAATTTTTCCTTGTCGATTGTCGTTCAAGCCCAAAAATTGTCGTTCATTTGTTGTTCAAGCCCACACGACACTCGTTCAAGCCCACATTTGCTTCATGTTTTTTAGTTTACTGTGTTATTTGTTCAAATTTCAGAGCTACTTTGCGGATTCTTTCAGCCTTTAATGTCCTTAAAATGTGAAGGGTGACCGAAATTTTGTTGCCGTTTTTTTTTGTTACACACAATTGAATTTTATACTGATGTTCTCAAAGGCTTTGGTCTTGCTGACTGACCAATAAGAACACACTTCCTGAAGCATTGGCATTAAACCAATACATAAAAATGTAAAAAATATATACATTTAACCACAATATTATCAAAGGCTGGTTTCAAAATTTCATTGGCTTGGTCTCTATTCGTCAAAATGTAAAATTTGATTCACACACGTAAAAAAAAATCTATGTTTAACCACAGTATTATCAAGAGCTGCAGGTTGCAAAAAGTCATTGGCTTGTAGTTTCGAAAAAATTATTTAAGTATGCATGTTTATTTTAAAAATGTGGTCTCTTTTTGTCCAAATTTAAAATTTGATTCAACCACTTAAGCACGTAAAAAATTATATTTAACCACAATATTATGAAGAGCTGCAGGTTCCAAAATTTTATTAGCTTGTAGTTTAAAAAATACGATTAAAGTATAAATATTTATTTGTAAAATTGTTCTATGGTCTCTGTCCGACAAAATGTCAAAATTAGTAGTACTCCAAGCCAAAAACACAAACAGCCCTAGACCTCAATGATGTGTAAAATGAATAGCACCGTACAGGTAAAAGAGCCAGATCTGCTAAAGCGTTCAGCGTCTCCACGGCTTCCTGTTTGTCTCCAGCCCGTTGGGGTTTTCAGTTCTTCGCTCTTTGATGTTTGTAAAGCTTTAATTATTCAATTATTGAAATTAATTGGGGAAAAACACTGACTAAATCTTCACTTGGTTGTGTTCACTTCGGCGAAAGCATAGTCTGCGCCAGCCTGATTTCTCGGAAGCCCGTGATTCTTTTAAACAGCCTCATTTTCGACCAGTTTTGATGGAAAAGAGGGTGAAATTCCGCCTCTGGGTTTCGACTCTTGAGCCGCGGAGTCCGATCGCTGAGAATATATCGTAGCGGTTCACATCAGCTCGTTGACGCGTGTATGTACATATATTTAAATGAGATTAGAAGTCATTTTACCAGACAGCGATTGCGGCCTTTTAGACTTGAAGAGAAATCTCCACGACAAGGACAGGTCATGAAAGCGATCTCATGACTCGCTCTATTGGATAATTACATACCAGCGACAGGACGTGGCGTGAACGTCTTTCTCCGGCATGATGGAGGCATCATTTATTGCTGCTTCGGGACTCGGCTGGTAATGAATGGAGATTTATTGCGTTCAGCTGGTTCTCAGGTTCTGCCGCTGCAGGGCTTCAACCTCGTGGCGTCTTCAGTGATGCTACTTAAAAATGCTTGTAATTATCTATTCGCGGACGTGAACCATGAGTGTGTTAAACATGAACGCGGTAGCGTGGGATTATTGGCTTTCGCTAGTGCGGCTTTCGATTGGGGGAGGATGGGCAGATTAGAGCGATTGAAGCTAAAATAAAGGTTTAACAAGCGTAGAAAGAGAGAAGTAGGTTCAACTGTTCTTTTGTAACGCTACATTAATATCCAACACTAATCATAACCTTTTCCTTTTATTGGCACGAAAAATAGTGTTATGTTCATCCAAGTACAGTATAGCTTAAGTTGAAGACTTTCTTCTATTTCTTGCTAGCGAACTGTGCTAACACATGTAGCTAACTCAATTTTCACAATGTTCCTCAGGTCTTCTCCATCTTAATCTGAACCGGGTTTTTGTGGTGTAAAGTACTTGAGCAAATGATCTTTGCTACTTTACTTATGTGTTAATTTGGCTACTTTGTACTTGTACAGAGGAAAAAGAAACAAGCAACTTTTACTCGCTACTTGACTGCATTATTGATTATTTCTTTATTAACAGTTGCACGTTTTTGCTCTTTTGAGTTTGACTGAGACCGACTTGTTCCCTTTCATAGTCAGGTCACTTCGACGTCAGTCAGAGACCTGACTATGGGACATTGGATGCTTTAGCCATTCGCGTTCATTCTTACAACCGGCCAATGAACAGTCA
>CM051501.1:25150351-25163087 GCA_028031935.1 Paedocypris micromegethes | reverse complement strand
TCACCTGCTCCACCCCTGGTCAGAGACGAGTTTCCTACGGACAGGTGTCCCATGAGGAACGGTCTCCCGTCGTGTTGTGGTATCCACGGATGCATCCAACACGGGGTGGGGAGCAGTGGGCAACGGCCGCGGAGTTTCCGGCCGTCGGTCGGGTTCTCGCCTCCAGTGGCACGTCAACATGCTCGGCTATCGGCCGTGCACCTCGGGTTGAACACTTGCTCGGGCAAGGCCGAGTGTAGCATGTGCTGGTCAAGTCAGACAGCGTAGTTGCAGCAGCTATCAACCGTCAAGGCGGTTTGAGCTCGCACCGCTTGAACAAGCTCGCACGTTGCCTCTGGCTGTGGTGTCTGTCGAGACTCAGGTCTCTGGTGGCAGTCCACATTCCAGGCATCCTCAACACAGCCGCGGATGCACTGTCGAGGCAGGGCCCCGCCCCTGGCGAATGGAGGCTGAACCCTCAAGTGGTGACAGAGGTGTGGGAGGAATTCGGTCTGGTACAGATAGATCTCTTTGCCTCAGACGAATCGACCCACTGTCCACTCTGGTTTGCGCTAACCGAGGCGCCACTCGGTGTAAACGCGTTTGCCCACCCATGGCCTCACCACATGAGGAAGTACGCCTTCCCGCCAGTTACCCTGACTCCCCAGCTACTGGGTCGAGTCAGGAAGGAGGGTCATCAGGTTCTCTTGATCGCCCCTCATTGGCCCGACAAGACCTGGACGTCAGATCTCATGGATCTGGTCACGTCCCCTCCGAGGCAGTTACCCCTGAGAGCGGACCTCCTCTCACAGGCACAGGGCTCGCTCTGGCATCCGCGGCCAGACCTCTGGAACCTCCATGTCTGGCCGCTGGACGGGTCACCTCGTTAGACGATCTGCCACAGTCGGTACAGGACACTATCGCTCAGGCTCGTGCACCGTCTACAAGACGGTTGTACGACCTGAAGTGGCAGACCTTCGTCACCTGGTGCCGCCAGAAAAACGAAAACCCACTGAGTTGCCCCGTCGGTACGGTTCTCTCGTTTCTCCAGCAGAAACTTGAGGAAAGCGTGGCCCCTTCCACTCTGAGAGTCTATGTAGCCGCGATATCCGCCACACATGACCTCATCGAGGGGAAGACGGTAGGCCGGCACGACCTGACGACTAGGTTCCTAAGAGGTGCCAGAAGGGTTCGCCCTTCCAGACCTCCCCCGACCCCGGCGTGGGATTTGAGCTTGGTGTTGGCGACCCTCCGCTCTCCCCCCTTCGAGCCGCTGGAGACTACGAGTCTCAGGCTGCTCACACTGAAGGCTTCGCTTTTACTAGCGCTGGCCTCAGTGAAACGGGTCGGGGACCTAGAGGCGTTCTCTGCAGATCCTCAGTGCCTGACCTTTGGTCCTGGAGACTCGCACCTAGTGCTGAGACCCAGACCTGGTTACGTGCCCAAGGTGCCCGCTACCCCCTTCAGGGATCAGGTAGTGACGTTGCAGGCCCTCCCCACAGGGGAGCAAGACCTGGCCGGTCACCCACTGTGCCCAGTCCGCGCTATACGCACTTACTTACGGCGCACAGAGAGCTTCAGAAGCTCGCAACAGCTCTTTGTCTGCTATGGTGGTCGACAGAAAGGGAATGCCGTCACCAAGCAGAGACTCTCGCACTGGATCGTTGACGCGATTAAGTTCGCGTATCACGTCCGTAAGCTGCCTTGCCCGCTGAACGTGAGAGCCCACTCTACCAGGAGCGTGGCCTCGTCGATCGCAGTGGCAAGGGGAGTCTCTCTAGCAGACATTTGCAGAGCTGCCGGCTGGGCTACACCCAACACCTTTATCCGGTTCTACGAGCTGGATAAGGCGTCGGTATCCACGCAGGTGCTATCCGCGGTGGAGGGCAATACCGACACGGTGTAGGCCTGCGGGAGCAAACCCCAGTTTGGGGCCCCAGTCTCCCGCCTTAGTGTCTTCCGGCTTGCCCCGGCCTCTGTTTCCCCTGACGGGCAATCAGGCGAAATGAGGGGTTCCTTGGTGCCACCGAGTCCAGACTAGCGAAGAGTCCTAGTTCTGACTGCGTGTGTGTTTTCTTCCTCAGGCGATACTCACCGAGTTATTACGCCTGTGTTTCCCGTAAGGGATGAGGTCGAGTAGTAGGGCTACGTTCTCCTCCCTCTCCCGAGCCCACTCTGTCCCCGACAGACAATAGGCTTCTTTCGAAGAGTGACGTGGTGCGTCGACTCTACGCAACACTTCACACGAGGTGGGAAGTGTTCTCCGTCAACCCTGGCGAGGGTCCCCCACGCACGGGTCGAGAGCCAACAAGTTCCTTGGTTGCCCCGGTGTAGGTGAGTGCTATTACCCTTCGGGCTAGGCCCACCTCTAGATGCTGTGGAAGATCCACCAATTGGCTCCTCGGCTAAGCCATAGTCAGGTCTCTGACTGACGTCTCGTTCCCTGACTTATTCAGGGAACAGAGGTTACGCAAGTAACCAAGACGTTCCTTTTTATCTATTTTTCTACCATTTCGTAACATTGAGGTGCTAAATTTCATTTCTATATTTTAGCATGTAGCATAACTGAAGTGTTTTTTGTTTTTCACGGTTCTTGGCTTTTTATGGGCCTCAATTCAGTACAAGTAAAATACTTTTACCAAAGTCTTCGTGGAATTGGTGACTTGACTTGTAATGCAGTAATTTTTACAGTAAGGTATCCGCACTTTTTCTAGATTCTCTTTAAACTTCTGTATTTTGGCTTTACCGACTATGTGTGCATTGCGTTCTGTCAATTTCAATATTTTCCTAGAATATATAATTTTCTAATGTTATTATTTCAGTCGAGGGCTTAACTTGTTTTACGTTAATTTGTAATTACATTTACCTTCATTTAATCTTTTACAAACAAAAAGACAAGAGTGATTTCTGATTTAAAGGTGCATCAAAGCTTCACATTTGGAATAGGGCCAAAAAACCACGCAGTTCAAAGGTTTCCTTCATTTTTCTAGTTTTAATTAATTCAGAAATAGCACTTGCGAACCGTATGGGCCGAATCCACGGCGCTGATTGTTCCTGCAGCTCTTTCTGCTCGACGCGTCTGAAGTGAATTCCACGGAAGCGCAGCTGAAATGTTCCTCCTCGACGCCGCGTTCGTCTACGTTGCTAATTTGATTGAGAGCTTCTGTTTTCTTATCAGGCAGCCAATTATATCCCGCGAGTTCACGGCCACTTGTTAAGTTCCGCGGGCTGTGATGGCGTCTCGTCGCTGTGATAATGACGGAGAGAGCGCTTTACCACGGACCATTAATTGCACCAAGTGCTTGATGCTTCATCAACAACAACATGTGCTGGGAAATGTTCTTAAAATAAAAACTCATTATCACTCTTCACACGGTGGTGGGGTGGTCCCGTGTGATCCAGTCTGGCCTGTGGATGTGGTTTGCTGGTGGTGTTCTCAGTATTGATCAAACCCACAAACATGGTGGCAGATGATGTTAATGATGAGAGACGCCACTCGAACTCTAGAGACTGAACGCGGACAACACAAAGACCCACGATGGAGAGATTTTAGTGAGCCAGCAGCGATAAAATGAAAGTGCAAGGGAATAATACGAGTCAGAAATGCAATGAAATGCAAATTCAAATGCAATATATAGAAACAAACAAAAGAAAAGAAACGTAAAATACATGGATACAATACATTTGTTTTTATATATTTAAATATACAAAAAGACAACGATAAGACTACAAGGAAAAAACCTACTGTATTTTCCACTATAAGACACTGTATTGTAGGCCACACCAATGATTGATAGATGGATGGATGGATGGATGGATAAACAGACAGATAATAAATAAATAGAGAGAAGTAAAGATTGACATGGATGGATGGATGAATGGATGGATTGTTAGACAGACAGAGATAAAGAGAAATAAAGATTGACATAGATGGATGGATGAATTGATGGATAGATGGTTAGACAGAGAGACAGACAGATAAAACCTTTATTTGCCCCACAAATGATAAATATGTGTATAATTACTTATGATGTACTGTATATACATACCGATTGACTGTCCACTAATCTGATTAAACAATTTTACTGTCCACTAATCTGATTTACAATTCCTTTTGTTGTTCCGTTTTTACCAATTTGCACCTTTAAAATGCCATGAAAAGAGCTATCATTTTCTCTATCATTCTCTATCATGTTCTCTATCATTCTTTCCTCTCAAGCGTTCTGCCGACGCTGTATGTTTTGCCCTGTGATTGGTCACTTCTTTGGGGGGTGTGTCCTCTCCATCCCACTCACACTTTTCTGTATCGACTCGTTGACCAATCAGCAAATGGAAGAAAATGGATGAAGGAAAACAACATTCCACTCCAAAAATGCTGTATATCGGATTCCCGGATATTCATCTTACAGGAACAAACCAGCAGCACGATTCCCTTTATTTACCTTCACGTCTGCTTTACATTTGCACGCATTAGCATCCATAAATTCGTCTCCCAATGCGCTAACAAGAAAGTGCCTTGTTAGCGTCTATCTGTCTTTGGCTCTTTATTAATTGAATTTGCTCTTCTCGGGTTGACAGGCCGAGCACGAGGAGCGCTTAAATAAATGAGTGGCGAGGAGAAAGCGCGACTCAAATTGGGTGGGAAGTGCGTGGGGACCAGGAGGGAATCCCTGGAGGAACTTAAGGAAATGGCTGTTAAATGATCTGGCCTCTTTTCAGACAAATGGCTGCTCAATCATCCAGGACAGTGAAACCCTCCAGGGAGCGAAGAGATGCGATGCCTACCACCGTGTCCGTCCATGCGTCTGCTCTGGAGACCTGAGGATGGATGTCCAACCCGGGCAAAGAGCGTTGTGGAGATGCTTTCTAGCCTCGTACCCGGCTCTCCGTCTGCTCCATCGCAGTGGCACCAACAGCGCCTGGCTGTTGACATGAAAACATTGTCCCCAGGCAGCGCCCGAGACGGAATACATTAACCACTTCTGTTATTGCCACAGTGAGATGGCAGACATCACCAACCTTCTGTAGCTGCAGCTGAATAAATTATCGCCGCGGCACTTCACGCTGTCAGTGGGTTTTCTTGAGTCGACGACCTGCTTTTCTTTGTCTGCGTGACGGTGAAGCTGGTGTTTTTCCGTCAAGGCCGAGAATCACCAGCAATTTTTGTTTTTACGTCCGTTAATTACATGTTGCCGTGGTTTTCTACAAATACCTAGATGTGGGTTTTGTTTGCATTACCGATACATTTATATTTATGGTTTTACGGTTTACTTACGTGTTATCAACAGAGGTGTAAAAAGTACATGAAAACCATACTTGAGTAAAAGTATGGATGCCTTACTTTAAAAATTATTCCATTACAAGTTACCTATTGTTAAAAGACTTGAGTAAAAGTTTTGAGTAAAACTAAGTCATTTACTCGTGCTGAATTTAGGCTCAAAAACACCAAGAAATGAGAAAAACAATAAACACTTTATTTATGAGGTTTTAATTCCTTATACAGAAGTCTAAACCCCCCAATGTTTCAAACTCAAATGTAAAAAAAGTTCAACCGCTATGTGAATTAGCGCAAAAATAGCATCCAGTACCTTCAGCATCCTGCAGATGGCGATATCACCTCGTTCGCTCAAGACATTAACCGTGGTAAAAAAAGAACGACTTGTCGCGCACAATCACAATGTAGCGAGTAACATTGAGCGTCCATTCAAATGTAGTGTTGTGTAGTAAAGAATTCAGTCAATCAAAAATGTAGTCAAGAAGAGAGTAAAAGATGCTTATATTTTTGATACTAAGTGCAAATACAAAGTCAAAAAATGCTCAAGTAAAGTGACGAAATCCATTTCCTTAAGTACTTTACGCCACTGGTTATCAAGCCAAGGTCACGCGATTGAAAGTCTGTTTGGAAAGGAAACCAGGCTTGAGTTTGCTTCACACACTTAAACTTTAATGATCGTGAGCGTACAATTGCTAGTCAATATGATTTGAAAATCTCGACTCGCTGTTGTATTTTTTCTGCCGTTACACATGGTTCGTAAAGTTTCCCAGCATGCAAATAAAGTGAAATGAAACCTAGTCAAGTCACGTCTTTGCAAATTGTGCAGCGGAATGATGATATTTCAAACCCTCACGGGAAATTGAAGCAGCGTTTAAAGGAGATCTTTGGGATAAGCCACTGGGTTCCAGTTTGGTTCACACACTTAGTCGCTTAACACAATGTATTACAAACCCTCATCAGAATTGTCTTGTGGTAGAAATCATTAGCTCCCTGTTTTCCTTCACGTGATTGTGGGCGAGTCTTTAAAAACTTGTAGATGAATCTGGTCTAGACTCGCTCTACTTTAAGTTCAGACCAGCGACGAGCTTGACTGTGTTGTCACCTGCTTGGCTCATTGGCTGTTGCCGTAACAACCTTCTCTCGCCTCTTTATTTGGAACCGTCGGGTGATAGAATCAGACGCCGGGCCGTGTCAAGCCCCCAGTCACCATGTAATTGAATTCTTCGGTGTTTCCGTGAGCTGACCGGGGTCTGGAAAGCAAATAGAGAAAGCTCGGGCCGGTTCCTGCACACAGCTGATCGAGAACGAGCAAAGATTTGTGGAACGAAGTTGTTGAGACGTCTAGAAGGGTTTTCTTGTTACGGCGAGTCAGTCTTTCTCACTGTTGTGCAGCTTCTCGGAGAGCATCGCCAGTTGAAGGAAAGTTTGTAAAGTTTGTGTGCACAAAATAGGGGGATCGAAACAAGTGCATTTTAAGTATTCGCACCGTTTGTCGGTAAAGACGAATTTTTCTGGAATATGGAAACAGGACGAACACGGAATAAACAACTAAAACGCAATAAAAAATTAACAAATGCAAAACTAAATAGACAGTATTTAGATCACTACAGTCAAATTCTGACTATTAGTCAGTTGTTTGCTCAACACGGTTTATTCTCTATTTTCATTATAGAAATTGTGAAAGATATATTGATGTATAAGCAAAATCAATTTAGCAACGTTTAAAACCTCATGATCTAATTTTAAGGCCACATTGCTGACTCACAGGATTAGAGCGATAATTAGGAGACATTTTTGCACTTTTTCAAATTGATCATGCTAAGTTTGATAAAATCGCAAAAATTTGCATGAAGTGTAGAAATCTTGACTGGTACAAGCCAAAATTGGTCGCCACAGCCCATCCAGTCACAGGCTATCATAAAGTAGGCCCTCCCACTAAAGCTGATTGGCTGTAAAAGTTAGAACAAGGCCCCCTGCGCAAACTGAACATTTCTCGTTTTAATTTTGACTCCTTTCTAGCGACGTTACGTTGGTCTTAGACTAAAAAAAGTGCTATATTAATAAACTTGAACGTGACCCATTAGTACCCACCACATTTTAACCGCCATTGCGACTACAATTGGCATCAACTACAATTACGATTATTGCCCGGAATATAGTTTCACTCGCCAGCTTTCGACCGTGTATATGGAAAAATGGTAAATTCATCAGAACTCAAGTCAATGATTCGACTTTAACAGCTTGAAATCCTTCATATCCAGATTTAGTCGTGAAGGTGGGACGCCAAACCAACTGAACCACAGGCCAAGTTTGACTCTCCCACTTCGCTCGACACGCTACGAGATCGTGTTCCAACTTCCTCCCACAGGCCGCAACTCTCAAAAGGTTCGATTTTGGCGGCGGTTGCTTAGTGACGGTGCGGCGCCGGCCCCCCGCTGTGAGCTTTTTGTGTCTCCAGCGAGGTGAGTCTACAGATCTTCTGGTCTCGAGATAGGAGAGTGAAAAAAGAGGCTGTCTGTAATTTATCTAAGGTTATTTTGTGATTCAGATATACTGCTCTGAAAGCAGTCGAGCGTTAAATTGCTTTCCTCTGGGAGCAGGTCGCATTGAGAGGTCGACAAAGCAGAGCCGATTCTGTCTCTATCACTCCTTTCTCTGTCCTCCTGTATCTAGTCTTCCCTCTCTTCATCTGCCGGAGAAAAAGCTGCTCTGAGAATTCATTTCGGCAGCAGATCTGCGGTAATTAGGAGGGGTAATTGTCGGCGCCGTACGGGGGGTCGCGAGGACGCGGTGAGGTCGTGATAATGGGGCGGGTCATTAGTGGAGATTGGAGCCACTATCAATTCTGAAAATGAGTTTTGTGGAAGGGTAATGGTTTACAGACAGATACCTGCAGACCAAAATACACAGAAGTGTTTATGCCGCTCTCTCTTATCTCAGTCTCTCCATACTTACCATTTCTCTATCTCTTTATTTGTTTCTCATCCTTTTTTCGCCTCTCTCTATCTCCCACCCTCCCTTTGCATTTTCTTGATGCAATTAGCAATATCCTTATGTTGTAGTAGAAGACGTGTAATGAATATTGGAAAGGCTGGAAAAACATCTAGCAAACCATGAAGACAAGCTGTCAGGCTGCTAAAAATAGTGTGAGAAGACTGAAGTTCAGGTCACATACTGCATTTACATGAATATAAGCACCCCTTTTTTCGAATTTTCGCCACTCAAAAACTATTTTAAATATCTGCGCAAAAATAAGCCCCCATTTTCCCGTATTTCAAGTCAGGAACAATCACAAATAAACGGAAACACGTCGTCTTTATGCAGCATGTCTGCTTATATAATGTTAAACAAGTCCGTAGGCAGACGTGCGTATATAACGTAAATTAAAGAATCATTAGAAACGTACAAATACAGTACAGTAATTTATGTTACAACAAACAGACACTACAAGCCACAATCGCTTAGCTTAGCTTAGCGCAGCCGGCTACAAACAAGTACAATGTGTCATCGTCGAAACAGTCGAAAATGAAGAACAGGAGCAAGGAGTAAAAAAAGAAATACAAGGAACAGACACAATCAAAACGTTCGGTCACTGCACAGGGGATAATAATCCTTTGCTATGGTGTCAAATCAACAGACCTGAGCTTGAAACAATTGCTCTGCGCATGTGCGGAGTCTGACTGGAGCCAAGGATCTTGGGAAATGAAGTCCTGACCACTAGAATCAACTTTTTGTTATCTAATATTAAGTAAAAGATCAAAAGGATAATTGAGTCAAAAGTTAGGTTTGTTAAATAAAAATGAACGTTTTTTTTTTAAGAAAATATACAGTTTATATCTGAGCGAAGCAGGAAAGGAAGTAGTGTTTTCTCGTCAGAGTCCTGCAGTGTTGTCCCAGTGTGTGTTCCTCTGGAGCTCTTCAAACTCTCCAGGACCAGTCGAACCGAGGCAAACATCAAGCTTAGCAGGCCCAAATACCAACCAGATAGTGTCCGGGGAGAAAACACGGCGATAAGCTCCGCCGCACAATCTCGCGTCTATCTTTCAAACCCGCCGTGAAATGAAAAGTGCGTTATTCCTTTCATTTTAATCTCGACTTCATTCACGTGGCGAGAGTGGCTAACTGTGCGCTCAGATCACAGGCATAATGGGAATTTTAATTGGCTTGGCATTAGGATTAAAGCCAAACGGTTGTAGTATATCACATGTCAGAGATAAAGCGAGTGTTGGTGTTGGGCCGACCTTCAGTTGGTCAGATAAGATGAAGCAGGGAGTGTAAACAGCAGTGTTGTTCTGGTTTGATGATAGAAGCGGTGAAGAGGATGACACTGTGTTTGTGTGTCACGATTAAAGGAAAAGCATCACAATTTGAGCGTGTGAATTTTATGACGGTAAACAGCAACTGTGTCGGTAATGGGCGGAGTCAGAGTGATCAGAGTGGGAGGAGTCACAGGGTTATCATCCAAGTTCAAGTTTATTCATATAGCGCTTTTCTTAGTTCGAGACCAACGCAAAGTTGCTATGCGAATTAGGGAACAAATTAGTGGAAAATCATCTGAATTGTATAATCTGTTAGAAAGTCACTTTTAAGAGTTTATATGAGTTTGTGTCGTTGTTTCTAGTAGGAATGTTGTTGCTGTTTCACTCTCTGTAATTTATTAAACATAATGTGAACAGAAATTAGTTTGTATTAAGAGAAAAAAAAAATGCAAATATCATAACTATAAAATAGAAATATTCTTATGGCCATCATGGGTGGAGTCAGAGTGAACGAAAAGGGCGGAGTCACGCCTCTGGCTAATAACGCTTACTGCTGTTTCGGTAGCAGCTGAAATAACTAAAATACAGTCCAAGTTGGAAATATATAAATAAATCTGAAAAATATGATGACAATATTTGTTGCTGGTTTGTGAAAAGAGAAAATGTTCTAGAATTTTGCAAGAAATATCACACTTTTTTTCTGTCTTTGCACAGTAAGAGACATTTTATTATAAGACGCAATTTGCAACATAATAATAAGGCAAATTAGAAGGCCTATATTAGCCACACTTATTATGAATGGAACCCATCGATACCCAAGCCAACGTTCTGAATGATTCCCATCTTCTTGATCCCACTGGCAAATTCTTTATATGCAGAATTAGGCGTCAAGGTGGAACGCTTATGTATCGACTTAGAGCTGAATGAAGACAAATCCATATGACAGAAGTTCCTTTGCGTTGGGTAAGTGGAACATCCTATTGCGTAATGATTTCCCTGTCACGTAGAAGCGAACAGCAGGACTCGTTCGACCGCAGCGAATCAAAAATAGCAACCGTGTTTTTCCTTCCCTCGGAGCTCAAGGATCTCGCTCTACCCGTCCACGTGTGGAGAAGAGCGACAGGCTCACGCAGGGGATTGTGGGATTGACAGGAAATCCACTCCACTTCCACCAACTCCATTGCTTGTTCTTCCCCTAATGGGTTATTCGGAGCGTTCTCTTTAGCCGTGACATGTTCTTCTAGGACACGGTAATCAAGTCCTTTTCGATAATTATTGACCAACGTTTGGAACTATGCAGAAACATTTAGAAAGTTCATTAGCAAAGTAAAGTTTTTAATCAGTTCATGCAAAATGTTTCATTAGCTTTAAAATCCAAATTGCTAGTCATGAAAGTTTCCACTAGCTTTTTAGCATTAGCTTTAAAAGTTTAATTAGCTTTAAAATCCCAATCGCTAGTCACTAAAATCGGAATATCCAATCAGACGTTTGAAAGATCGGGTGTGTTAACGACCATCATGAAAACAGCCAATCAGCTTCCTCTGCACTTATGTCGCATTATGACTTCATTTTGATATAATGGTGTAATTATCTAAAAATGCAAATATACATACGGTGTGTACATTTATAGTTTATATAAAATTACATTTACATATTAACAGGATTTTTGCAAATTCATCTATATAGAAATATATACAATACATATACAGTATTTACATGTACCGCTAGACTGTATATATTTCATATTTCACACTTTATTGTCTTTTCATTTCTCATTTGTGAAATTATTCTGTCTGTTTTGAATTTAATTGAATTGAAAAAGCCTCTATTTGTCCCACAGCGGGGAAATTGCATGGCACAATAGCATACAGAATAAATAAGGGAACGAGTATATATACATCTATAACACATCTACATGAAAAATAAATGAGTAAATAAATGTGCACACATTAACATAAACATAAATAACACTGCACAGAGTATAAATAAACCAATTAACATAATCATAACCATATAACACGCACACGTCATAATGAACAACTTGGGAATTTTTGTACATTTTGTTAATATTTTTTTACTTATTAGTATTTTTGATTACTTTGTACATGTACTGAGTAATTAAAAATACAACTATTATATATAATATATACAACTTCAATTCACACAGTGCCAATAAGTTCATACAATCAATAAAGTACAAGTACTAATACAAGTACAAATACTATTCTTAGTGTTTCAATGTCTAAGTGCTTTTTTTTTTTCAGTTTCTTACACGTTGGTCGTACATTTTTTTTAAAATTTAGAATCAATTGTATCATACAGAAGAATATATCTTGTAGATTAACAAAATGTACAAAAATTCCTAAAGTGTACTCAAGTACTTTACACCTCTGTCTATATGTCTCTCTCTGTCCATCTATCCCATTCTTTCATCCATTGTGTCTTCTTGAACAAAGTTAAATGAGTTTTCTATCTGAATCAGTCCTGCACTTTTCTATATGGCGTGACGGCGTTGCGTCCTCATACCTCCGGTCAAGTGTTTCCCGGTCTGAAACGCTGTTGCTCCTCGGCTGTGATGATGAGAAGACCCTCGAGAAGCAGATGGTGGGGTAGTGGAGACGCAGTGATTCCTCGTGGCTTTTGTCGGAGGTGGAGCTGAATGTAAATGTGATGAAGATGCCGGACGCTTTGCAAATATTCCTCTTCACACTCGATATTTCAATCCTCATTGTTTTTAATCCTAATCTCATCTGCATATTAACCATAACTTCTCTTTTGTCTGTGCGGAACATAAAATGCACATGTTTTTTTACAATATGCCCATTGTAAATGCATTATTTATATTAAAAAATGAGCCTTTGCTGTTCAGTGGTTTGTTAACAAGATATAAGTGAAGAACTGGCAATTCAAAATCCAGTTTATCTGCTCCATTATTCATGACATAACAAATCTATTCTGATCAAGATGACATTTGTTGGTGCATGAATAGATTATATTTTGAATTAAGTAGTGAATTGAGTAATGTTAGTCATTTTATTATTTTAGTGTCCTTTAGTGATAAACTCAAATTTAAATTTGTAAAATATCTTCAGTAATCTGTCTGTCAGTAATATATCTATCTATCTACAGTGTTGTGCAAGTTACTTTGAAATTGTAATATGTTACATATTACTTATTACTGTTTGTAAAAAGTAATAAGTTACATTACAATATTACTGTCTCA
>CM051501.1:25041083-25148747 GCA_028031935.1 Paedocypris micromegethes | reverse complement strand
GGGGGGGGGGGGTTCTTCCGAACGGCAGAAATCCCAGGGTTTCGCCGGAATTGTTGCTCGGAATAGTTGATTTAGGTTCATTAGGTCACTGGAAAAGCCACATGACGCAGTGGACAAACACATTTGAGGTTGTGTTTTCATGCTCGGTTGAGACGCTATTGATTTTCAAAGAGCGTGGTTTATGGGCCTCCAGCGGCGTGTGGCACTGCGGTGGTCCGGACATCAGCAAACACACTGCGGCTTGGATCTCGGCCCTTTTTGCGCTTTGTTTTTTACCCTCAGATCTGGGTGTGTTTTCTGAAGGAGGATTGATGCACAGAGATAAACCAGATGTTGACACTGAGTGGATGAGCCGAGTGACATGCACTGACACTCCCTGACATAAGGGGGCGATGCTTTTAGTAGTAGTGACTAGCGAGCGCTCAAAGAGTACTCACACGGAATTGCAATTAGAGTGAGTAATTGAAATTGAAATTGAAAAATTTGATTATGAAAAATCGGAATGTGGAACAGCACAAGGAAATGATTAGCTCTTTGAAAATCAATTCTGTTCAAAACTGAATATCTTTTCAATGAAACAATACTAGTACGAATTAAACTAGGGCAAATAAAATTGTGATTGCAAGATTTATGGAAAAACTAAAATCTGACTAACATACTGTGGTGCCTCTACTTACAAAATTAATTGGTTCCCAAAGCTGTTTCGTAAGGTAAAAATGTAACGCATTTTACGCTAAACATGATCTAGCCTGTTCCATTGTCCCTTAACTCAGACAATACATATAAATTGTTGATTAATTGAAAAAAAAAAATACATTTTTGATATCAGTTACGTATAAAAAAAAACCATCAAATTGAGTACTGTGGGACTAAAGCAAAGAATAAAAACTAGTTTAATTTACCTTAATTAGCGTGTATTTGAAATTTAAAAATTTTGAGATTTAACCAATCAGTAACACAGTAGTTATAACCAATCAGAATGTGGAATGATTAGTTCACAAGGAAATGTTTAGTTCAACACTGAATATCTCAATACTAACTTATACTATGTAATGCTTAATACTAAATATCTCTACTTACAAAATTCATTCCCAAAAGCCATTTCATAAAGAAATAATTTTGAAGCACATTTAAAAACACATTTCACGCTACAAATGCCCTAGCCCTTTCAAAATCCATAAATTCCGACATTATAATTTTTAATAAAAATTAATTATAATAAAATATATAAAAATTATACAATGTTGGTTATAATTAGTTAGATAACAGTTCCGTATATAAAAAAACCCCAACATAAAAATAAGTACTGTGGGACTGAAAGCTAATTTAATTTACCTTTCGGGTCGAGCAACGAGAGAGAGAGAGCAGACGATAAATGGTTGACACTTACGTAAAGATTAAACAACCGTTTTTACACGCCTGGACTCTCTCATGTTTTATCTCCCTGCATTCTAGCGGTGAGAAAAATACTTGTTAATCTTGTCGCAACAAAATTTGTCTTGTCGTATCTTGAAACAATTTTGGAGACCAGATATTAACTTCATGAGTTTTCGAAGACGTGCTTCGTAACTCAAAACTTTTGTTAGTTAGACATTCGCAAGTCGAGGTGCCACTGTATTCATATTTAATGGTCCTGGTACAGAGTTGAGTTCTTTTAAAGTTCTAACTGATGTCTTTCTGTGCCAATTGAATAAAAAACGTATAAAAAATATAAAAAAAGTTTTTTGTATATAATTTTTGCCAATTATCCTCTTGTTCGCTTGTTATTTATCGGCCAGATTGTTGTTGCTCTGTGTCAAGATGAGCATCAGTAAAGTGTGCTTTTTATGTCTTTTACAATGGCGGCCATCTTAGCCAAAGGGTGAGAATCACAAGCAATGGAAGAGCGCCAACGTCACTGCGGCAACAGGCCAGTTTACATGAATTATAAATACGTTTTACCTTCATCGCAGGCCTTCTTCAGAGCTCAAGGGCCAATTGGGATGAAGAAGCTGCATTTCAATCACGTCTCCTCCTCTCACGACCACACACAGCGGGTCAGATTTAACCCTGATGTCAGTGTAAAGTTTCATTTAGCTAAGAGAAGAACGCCAGCCGATGATGAAGGTAAGAGTGATGCCCCCCCACCATCTGAGCGCATGAGAAATGTGAGAAGCAGTCGCCTTGTACCAGATTAAAGATGGTATCGCCAAGCAGAAGCCCAGCAGTGAAAACGATTGGCCAGATAGTGGATTACGCCAGTGATAGAGAGTGTGTGACGGTTTATTAAGGAGTTACTGATAAAATATGTCTGGAGACGCCTTTCCCTTGGGTACTTAGGAATAAACCTACAGAAGTTTTAGAGACAAAGCTCATTGTTTTGTATATTTGCCAGGTGAATTAGTTTCTACTCGTCCTTCCTGATGGCGTATCGTTCCTGACGTGCATTGTTCCTGATGCGCATCATTCCTGACATGCACCGTTCGTGACTCGCATTGTTCCTGACGCCATCGTTCCTCACGCCATCATTCCTGATGAGCATCATTCCTGACACTATCGTTCCTGACTCCATCATTCCTGACGTGTATCATTCCTGACCTGTGTCATTCCTGACGCCATCATTCCTGACCTGTATCACTCCTGACACGCATCGTTCCTAACATCCATCATTCCTCACGTGCATCATTCCTGACGCCATTGTTCCTGACTCCATCATTCCTGACCTGTATCATTCCGGACACGCATCATTCCTATCGTCCATCATTCCTCACGTGCATCATTCCTGATGCCATTGTTCCTGACTCCATCATTCCTGACATCATTGTTCCTGACGTGTATAATTTCTGACACGCATCATTCCTGACCATCATTGTTCCTGACGTGTATCATTCCTGACGTGCCTCGTTCTTGACGCCATCATTCCTGACATGCATCATTCCTGACCATCATTGTTCCTGACGTGTATCATTCCTGACGTGCATCATTCCTGACGTGCCTCGTTCCTGACGCCATCATTCCTGACACGGATCGTTCCTGACGCCACCATTCTTGACGCGCATCATTCCTGACGCTTATTGTTCCTATCGCGCAATGTTCCTGACACGTATCCTTCCTGATGCACATTCTTCCTGACACCATTGTTCAAGACTCCATTGTTCCTGAATGGCATCATTTATGACGCGCATCCATCCTGACGCGTATCCTTTCTGACACGCACCGTTCCAGAACGTTCAACACATTTCGTTCACCTTCATTACATGCATCGTTAATTACGCGCGTCATCATATCTTGCATCATTCCCGCCATGCATTGTTCATTACATGCATCGTTTATTCCGCGCATCGAGAGTTTCACCCATTGCAGCTGACGCACATCATCTTAATGTGGATCGTTGAGGACGTAGAGTGATCACTACACGCATCGTTAAAGGTGCACATCATTCTTTACTCGCGTCACTCATTAATGGCGGCATTTCTCATCCGCGCCAGGTTACATCCTATGTTCGGGAGGTGTTTTTGTTATTTCCGCGTATCGCTGGGAGTGGCCCTGGAATTCTGTGCAACACCTGCCAGTATCCCATTGGCTCATCCTGAACAGGGATGGCCTATACAAGACGCCCCGGAACAGCTGTCACGGATCTTACTCTATTTGTAACCCCGTTTGGTTAAGAGCTCCAGGTACTTTGTTGTTCTGTGTTACTCTGTTTGAGTGAAATATACGACGTCTAGTACCAAAAGAGTTGCGTGTCCTGCTCTTTTTATTTCTGAAAACCACGTTTGTTTTTTTTTTTCTGGTAAAGGATTTAGATTAATTATTTTGTATTTATTTTGTTGCGGATCGGTTTAGGTTTTTAGCTACATTTATTTTCCAGTGTATTTTGCCAATTGGACACTTTTTCGGTTTTTACAAATATATTCACATGGAAAAATAAACCACTCATTGTATATCACAGGAACGGTCTTGTCCCAGTCACATTTTTGTTTAACTCACAATTCACCCCTAGACAAGGAAACGTAATATTGTTATACAATAATTTGTCTCAGTGCTTTGTTTTTGAGATTTTTGAAAATTCATGCTAGGCCTTATTTTCAGGTCAAGCTTAGCTGTAAATAAACAGAGCTTCATTCGCCCTTGATCTGGCGCTCCCCCTACAATTGATGGTCTTTGTGGTATTTGGCGATGGGATGTCAAGGACAGGGCCTTATCGGTCACTATCCCTGCCAGAACCTTTTAGCCTGGCACTCGTCCGTCTCACGCCGCCCTGATGTTGTTGTCGCCCGAGGACACGGCCCTATGAGAGCGGCTTGTCGGTGATGAGCGACATCGCTTCAGTGGAGTGGCGTTTAAGACCAGATTCCACGCCGGCGTCCTGTTGTGTTCAATTAGGCATTGATCTGCCTTTCCTCTCCTCCTCATCGCAGTAATAGTTAGCTTTATGATTAGCAATTTCACCACCCAGCAATTTTCCGTCTCAATCCGCGCGCTAACAAAGTGAAAGAGAAGCTGCCATTAAAAAGCAGGCGAGTTCGCATCTCGGAGATGTTGGGAATAACAGCGCGCATTAGTCCGCGAGTCACCGCAACGGCGTAATCCACTCACTCTGTTAATTACTCACTATTTTCCCTGGAAAGCGGCTTTATGGGAAGAATCGTTAAATGCTTCGGAATGATTGAGCGGTTTGAGCTGTTCTGCGCGGATTCTTCCGTCTTGCGTGTGCCGTGATGGTTTCCGTTATTCTTCTAATCTCTGATCTAATCATAGTCTGCTTTTCTTCTCCGTCTGATCAACGGAAATCAAAGAACTTGTTTTTATTTTTTCATTTGAACAACAAAGAATCTGGTAAACAAGACGGCGATATTCAAGTCGATATTAAATATTAATTGTGCAATTTGTCCGACTAATAAGTCAAATGTGTGAGATTTTTTGTGTGTGTCTTACGCAAAAACAAAGCAGCTTTTCAACATGAAACTATTTAAATGAGCGAATCAAAGTGCATAGCAAAGCGTGATTCAATTAAAAAAGCTCTGGAAAATCGAGTGAGTGTAAAAAATGTCCAATACAAATATGTATAAAATCAATTCAACTCATGTATATGTACTTATGACCTTTAATGACTCTTTAAAACACTTTAATGTATGTTTAATGTGTGTTTTACCGTTTATTTCACCGAATGTGTGTGTCAGAACAAGGTCACTTCAGGGTCATGTGATTTCCTGCTTATAGCCTTTACTAGATAAACTAGCTTTACAATAAAATCATTTTTTTTTGGAACTAGAATGTATAGAGAGTCGAGGAGAAAGTTCTGTGCGATCTGAAGATTGGTCACGCTTGCTTTGGAAGGTGAACTGATGAGGAACACCATTAGCTGTTTAGCTAATGTCTAGCTAGCAGATAGTGTTATAAAGGCTGAAGTGAATCTTTCGACTATAAAAAGGCAAAGAAACATGTATCGTATTGTAAAAATAAACATGACTGTTCCTGACGTGCATTGATCCTTTAATGCGATGTTTGCCGCACATAATCCTTGACACGCCTTGTGTATTTACGAATCTTTCATTCCACGTGATGTACTTAGCATTTTATTAAATCGCATGTGTGAAGAAACAAGCATGTTGGCTTGCTCTGCCTGAAATAATGAACTATATTAACCAAATTTTGTGCTTTAAACTGGTATCTGCTACCGTTTTAGCCAAAAAGCCAAATTTCCATTAATAAACCGGTTTGAGAAAAATAAGCTTAAAAATGTCTTAAACGTTTAATTTTGAGTAAGTTTGAAATGCAGATGAAACAGCTAAGTTGAGTGTGAGTGTGAGTGTGTGTGTGTGCGTGTGTGTGTGCGTGCGTGTGCGTGCGTGTGTGTGTGTGTGTGCGTCTTGCTCAAATCAGATTTATCCAGTACTAAAACCTTGGAGTAAGCAAACGTCTCACAAACTTCCTGTAACTGTCTCTTTGCTCCTATGCCATGTTCTGATACGGCTTTCTGAGATTCTTCTTCACGCTCTAAATGACTACGACTGATGACTGGTTTCTAAACATTTCCTGGCTTGGGCATTACAGTTTTTTCATCTACGGTTGACCTATCTTTTCTTTTCTGAATAAAGATTACAACTGAGGAGCGGAAAAATCTGGAGAATTCAGTGAGTAGCTTGAAGTTCCTCAGGAAATAATGTGGACAAGGAAAACTGTGAGAATTTAGCAATCCATCATGGATTAAGTGTTTTAAGTTTCTGTGGCTTTTTTTAGGGCTTGTCAACTGGCGTGTGTTGCCATTTATAGAAACACTTTAACAGGGATTCATCTGATGGCGTACTGGTGCGGGAGAAGCCGAGCGAGGTGGCAGTACCGGCCGTCTTCACCGTCATGCTCTTTTGAAGGTGCATTAGCTTTCACGTGAAGGGTTTTATTTAGCCGCGGTTGGAGGTCGCGTGTATTTATTTCTGAGATGCGGAGAGGAAAGATGGGTTTCATCATGCAGTCCTGCTCTTCTCCTCCCACGGGACTCTGAAAGATGCTGCAATGATTAAAGACGGGATTGGGATGAAAGTGTCCGGCAAAGGTAATTGTGTTCGCGCTTTAGGATGTTCTGCCGCTGTTTGTGGCTTATAAAACCTCTTTCACGAGGCTGATTTCGCATCGTATTGTCACTTTTATTTGTCCGCCTGCGCTTTCTTGACATTTTCTTGTCATGGTGTTGGCAACACACAAGGGCATGGGTTCGAATGCCTGAAAACATGCGATTCTAACTCTGTTTAAGTTGCTTTGGAAAAAAACCATTCATTTTGAGAAATTTCACTTTTGCATCTTGTCCTGTGCTTAAGTTTTCAATGCGTAAAAAAGCATTTTCAACTCAAAACAAGCACTTGTGTGAAAAAGACCATTTAAGTTAAATCTTGTTAAAAACCTTGTTAGAGGCATAAAAGACACTAAGAAATTAATGATAAAAATCAGTTTTAATGAGAAATTTTACTTTTGCATCTTGACCTGTTCTTTGGTTTTCAGTGGGAAAAAAGCATTTTTCAGCTCAAAACAAGCACTTTTGTGACAATTTAAGCTAAGTCTTGTTAAAAACCTCATTTCTTTTTTCTAATTTATTTTACTAATTTTCTAGGGCGTTTAATTTCAGGACATATTATTTTACATTTTTTAGCACAAGGTTATTTTTTATTTTTTTTTTAATTTATTTTATATTTGCAACGCAAATAAAGAAATTGCAACACCACCAAAGTCAACTGCTGTTTTTTAAGAAATAGTTAACTATCCAAGTAAATCTAAAACAATCAGTAACCAGATCGCAATATAGTTAAAATTTGAAGAGCTCACACACACACACACACACACACACACGCACACACACATTTCTTATTTTCAATATATGTTGTGTGTGCCACTGTGTGGGACTGAGAATGATGATCAGCAGCGTTGAAATGAACAAACATCACACAAATAAAAGCGTCTCTCGGAGTGATGAACTGGCACTTTGGCCAAAAATCGATGTTCTCTCCACTGGCCCGGCGCGGCTCTCTCTCTCTCTTCGTTATGAATATTTAACCCGGACATTATCCCGTCTTTGTCTTTTCCTCTGTCTTTTGCGTGCAACCTTAACCGCCGTCAGTTTGATTTGTGCGGCGAGCACGTGGGATCAGCCGCTGCAGGAATTTACTGTCGTATTGAATTCTCTCTGCCTTTATCTGTCTCGCTTTGTGCGGCACTTGCTTATTGGCTGCGTGTCTTGAAGTCTATTGATCGATGGCATGTTGCATATCTGTGAGCGAGCCTTTATTAACCGGATCTATAAAAGCGACACAAGACATTCTTACATCTCTGGCATCTCGTTTTGTTTCATTCATAATTCATACGTGCAATTTAACCTTAACCTTGGTGCTACCTCAACGCGTTATTGATGTTTTTTTAGATCTTCATAGATGTTTGCTAATGCCACGTACAAGAACGTTACCTGTGGGTTCCAGTCGTAAAAAAAAAGTGCACGTTTCAATCCGCAGGTCATTTTGTTGTGCTGAATCATTGCAGGGTCAATCTACGATATATTCACAAGGTTAAAAAGGAATTAAATCTACGGAAGCATGTTTGCGTCACAAGCAAAACAAACAAACTGTGATATTCAATCAAAATATAATATTTAATCAAAGATTTTCGAGTTGATGTTACATATGCAAAGTTACAAAGTCGATAAAAAGAAAATATGAATAACATTTTTTTTTTCATAGAAGAGTCATAGAAATTAAATAAAGCTAAATAAATAAAGCCATTAAGCAATGAGTTCCGCCTGAGTTAATTTAAAATTTTTATCATCTTCTAGAAACTAACAATGTGAGACTCCACATTAGCAGTGAAGTTACAATAATGGTAGTAAATCTTTCAATATTGTGCATATTTATTCAACACAAAACTAAACCATCCATTTTAATACAGTTTGTTACTTTTATCGCAAGAACTTATCAAAATGCGATGTGTTTTGTAAAGTTTAAACAGAGAAACGTCCATTCCGACAAAACTCTGCAGTATCTGTAAAAGAGATTTGGACGCTGTTACATGTAACGCCGTTCACTCTGACCCCACCCATTTAATCCCACTCTGACTCCGCCCATTTTGCTAGATTGTTGTCTTTTTTGTTCATAGTCTGATTACAATATTATTGGTTATTGAGTCTGTGCAAGGCACCAATATCAATTTTTACAAATACATATTACGATATCAGTTCCGAGAGAGTTGACGTTTTTTAATAGCTCAACACGCTAAATAAACGATAAAACGCTCTGGCTTCTTTAGTGTGGCTTCTTTAATACAGTTTAGAATGTGGTGAAGCGCCTTTGTTTGTCAGAGGAACAAATCTTAGGGGCGAATTGAAAGAAGATTTTAGTGTTTTGAAGAAGAAGACGAGAGACTAATGACACTTTGCCTGTCAGACGGAAAGAGGGAGAAGTTTGACAGCTCGCGAAAGTTCTTCTGTTTCATCAGTGGAGGGAAGATTTACTGTCACCAGCAGATCTTCATCACACCAAAGGGAAAACAGTTACAGGAAGAGGAGAGACGCCTGGAAGAAATGAGGAATGGAGGGATGATCTGCAGGTTTACACAATGAAAGCGGCGCAGTTTATGAAACGACGCGCTGCCTTACAGTGACACTACCTGAATGGGCTTATTAAAAATGAAAAATGCAACAACAACAAAAAAAAGATAATGTGAAATTAAATAAAAAAGTGAAATAAAGCAACTACATTTCATATTGAAAGTCCACAAGAAGTGCACATTTGCTAGGCTTTACATATTGACAAACTCTTTCAGTTTCACTAAGATGTGGACAAGTTAAGTGTGGAACAATAATCCGGACAAAATTTTCTTCGACGCGCAGCACTGGACAAAACTGGATTTCAGAATTTTAGTATTCAGTCAGTAAAATGTGATTTGCAAAATCAGTTTGAGTTGTGTTATCAGGAGGTCAATTTTAGAGGAATTATTATATATTCCCCCTAGTGGCCATATTGACAAATTTATCGCACACTAAAATACCTTGTATCGTGGGATTCAATAGGCGGCGATTTTACTTGAAGCCAATCACAATCCCGCTTGTTCAAGGATTATTAACACATCCACAGAGAATAATTAATCCTTAAATTGTTGGTGCATTGCCAATTTGTCATCAATTTCACCTACTACATCCGTCAATGATTCTCTTCCTGAGTGACGTCACCGACTCTTCATTCCCTGACACTGACACTGATTGGCAGCTTCTGTCACCTTTCGAATTGACCTTGCAAATTAAATCCGCGTATACGTATGCGTTTCGCCCGTTTCTGCGTGTCAATTTGACCTCACGAATTGAGTTGTCAAGTTGAATTTGCGTCTCAAACGTGTCCATTTCTGCGACCAAAGTGCAATTGCAAATACAAATATTGACAGTATTTGCAATATTGGCAATATTTGTATTGCACTTATCGCAAATAACTGCAATAACTCTTGAATCGAGTCTGGAATACACTGTAATCTGGACTTGCATCATTTTTCCAATGACCAAATCAAGTTCAAAGTGTTGGAATTTTTCAGATGGAACAGACTGAAAATTGTAGTCTTTTATTGAATTTTATGGAATTAATTGGAATAATTCTGGAATTAAATTCACCTGTGAACTGATTCGTCAGTGTTTGTTTGAACTGGGATCCGACTGCAGCTTTTTCCAATCTTAAAGGAGGTTTGTATTTTTCTGTCTGTTCTGTTAGCATCATATTTCCTGTTCGCATACTAATCGTGGTAGAAAAAAATTATCTTTTTTTTACTTCCGGAGAGAGAACCAGTGGAAATGTAAGGGCTATAATCCTTAATTACGCCAATATTCCCATGTTTGTCATAACCTGTAACTTTACATGGCTCACGTTCCAATACTTGCACAAAGACCGTTGTAGTAATTTATGTACACACTGATGGTCCGTCCTCGTCCGTCTCTGCTCGTGGAAGCAGACGGTGACATCGCAGCTGTTCACTTTATTAGCTCATTGAATTACACCAATCACGAGCAAGTGGAGATGGAACCAGTGATGACTACAAATCAGCTTCTCTCCAGCTACGACCCAGCGGATCAGCGCAGGAACCACTCCAACCACGGCCTGATTGTACAATCCAGACTGGGATTAATCACATGACTGGCTACATAAATGTATGTGCTGAATTTATCTGGTTCCTCGGCGAGGTTAACATGAAGACTTTATTTTCTGGAAAGGATTTGTATATTACCGTAAAACTCCAATATATGGTCATGGCGCGCTGTTTTTCAACTCTTCTGTCATGGTGGTCTTCTATTAGAGGTGGCCTTCTATTAGATGTTTTATTGTATACTGATATTTTAATTCAATCAATTTTTGTTTGTTTTGATTTTGGCTTTTTTGTTTGTAAAATCATTATGTTACAGCCACACAAAAAAATTATGGACAGTTTGTAATTTTGTGAATTACAGTAGTCTCGCACTTTCCGTTCCAGCAGAGATGAAGATTTTAATTGATAGAACTCGCTTCTCTTGCTCCTTGTGTTGTTGGTGGTAGTTGGTGGGTTTGAAATGATGCAACGGACCCACCCTCGGAAAAATGCATCATATTCATTGGTGGTCCTCAAACCCCCGGCCCGTGGGCCGATATGAGCCATGAGTAATTTGGTTTCTTCTTCAGCTTTATTTATTGCTTGATTGTAGGTTTTCTTTGGAAAACGAACATCTTCTCTCAGATTCCTCTGGATCTGAGAGAAGTTTAATCTAATAAAGTTGAATCTAATTAAATCTAATCTAATCTAGTTCAATCTAATTTCTGAAAGAACGGTAGCACGTAATGCAAGACTACACAAATTCATTCAATTCATTTTTGTGCAAACGAACAAAATCGACTTTTCTTTGCGTAGTTTTGTTCTTTGCGAAAGAGCCAGTGAAGAGTCAGAAGAAGAGCTTTGGCTTCAAAGAAACTGAAAGCTGCATTTAACAACCGGGAGTCCTACTTAAAATACGGATTTATTGAGACAGGTTGTTCCCACGCACCAAGCCGCTCTATGTTATATGGGGCGATAGGCTCTATAATGAGGCAATGAAGCCTTCAAAACTGCTTCGCCACTTGGAGACCAAGCCTTCTGCATTAAAGGACAAGCCTGCAGAGTATCTTGAAAGAAAAAAATCCTTGATGTAAGCGCCATGATGTTGGGGACGCCACAAAACACAGTTGATTCACGTTTATAATTGTTTGGTGAAAATGTCGACTGTTGCCTGTTGCACTTGCTTGATTTATGTTCAAATTCTGTTGCAATTCTCTGTAGCATTTTAAAAGCGGGCTAGGGAAAACATATTTTAATATTGAACCAATATTTGTTGGCAAAACAAAGTGTGGCTTTTTAAACTACTAAAAACTTGAACGAAAGCCCCAAGAACCTTCAATCGAGAAGTTCCACAAGCCAAACTTGCTTCTTTTATTTGCCGAGTGACTTTCAAATAATCGACAATGATGCTCCATGTCTCCGGTTTTCATCCCACAATCCCAAAAATTGAGCTTCATTGGTTGGTGTAGAAAGATCCTTGAGATGACGTGATAGACTCCATTGTCCCGTGACCCAGAAATGGACTGAGCAGTTCAGAAGAGAAAAGTCTTAATTCTCTTCTTGACGGTTGATGTTCTTCCCATCACGGCACATGTCTGGTTCGTTGAAGAGGCTTTATCTTGGAGTGGCGGTGCGGGCGGTCATGACCGGTCATCGGGAAGTGTTCTAGTGCTTCTTCCCACTCTCGACACGCTTGGCGCCTGCTGAAGCTCCGCTTTTGTTTCACCGCTGACTGAGAACACACCATTAACAGAGCCACAGCTTGACAAGAAAAATGAAGAGAGCTATTTTCTGTGGCCTCGAGTGCCAGGCTGAATAATGAGCAGACATTCTTTTTCTCTTTCCCCTCCGTGGATTCACTCCTCCTCGTGAAGATCCAGTCGGAGAGGAGTGTTTCTATCTCTTCTCTCTTCTTGCGTCCTGATCTGTGACTTCTTCTTCAAGGAAACCGGGGCAGGGACACTTCACTTTCCGAGTCTCTGAGAGGAAGCGGGTAAATATATGTCTGGGTCGGTTTTCCTGACTGAAAGTTGGAGATCAAAAATTTAGCACCGACAATGGGGAACACGTTCATATATTAACCAAACGGTTTCACATCTGTGACAGAAGAAATGAGACTGGAACACTGTGCGTCCTAAACTTTACCCAAACTTCCTAAATTGCTCTATTTAATAACACCTCATTCTTCTGCTTTTGGGCCATTCATCACATTTTGCAAAATATGAACGTGTTATTATTTAGTGTTTTCCTTCAGATTACCACAGAATTCTGTTCTACAACCCATAGTTCTGGTTTGTGGTATCAGATTACCTGGCAATTTGGGGGTCGGCATTATTTAAAATGTCCAGAAATTGTGAGGAACGTGTTCAGGTCCAGTTGGGGCAAACTAATGAAGCTTACACACGCACACAGATTTGAACCTGCCCACATCTAGTAGAACACAACACACACAGGAAGAAAGTGGCATTAGTCAGACCCTCTATTCTCGGCATGACAGCGTTCCCCTGTGACACGGCCCCTAGTGAGCGCTAATAAAATGACTCGAGAACTTGTCGGCTGCAGGCGGTGTGAATCCACCACCAAGGAGCTTCCTGTTTGCTCATATCGCTTCCTTGCTGTGCTCAGATCAGCGCCTGGGGTTTCAAAATGGTTGAGATTCTCCATTGTAGTTTGAGCCGACGTCTGGAACAGGATGAGTTGGGAGATGTTTCTGGAATCCCATGTAGCAGATGTTTTACAAGCCAACGTGTGACCTGTAACTCTCTTCTCTTCACTTTCCAGGACAATCAAACTGGTTTGGATGGATCCGCTGATGACCTGCATTTCAAACCACAAGCTCCGCCATTAGGTACGTGGCAATCCATTCAGTCGTTGGGTAAAAATTCTGAAAACGTTTCAGACTTGCTGTTAATTACACTGAAGCTGCATTTTAATCAGCCATTGTTGTTGGTGCAAGCGCATGGAGAGACTGCTGATCCAGGCTTTTATTCTTTCAATCCCAGCAACAATTGAAAAGATGCCCGACTCTGTCTGGCGCTGATTAACACGGCTTTTCAGCTGACATTAAACATGGCGCTGTAATTATGCTAAAAGGTGACGTCTCTGAGAATCCTGAGGGGCTAAGTGCTAGTTTCTACAGAGATGGGGGATTAGAGAGGTAAAGTCAAGAAATTTCTATCTATAGCAGCCATTAACTCCTCCATAAAAACAGTTCGGCGCGACTCTTGTCTCTTGACATTTTTTTAGAACTTGCCGTTAAGTTCAATGACGCAGCAAAGGGTCTTGTACTCGCAGAAGTTCATTGGGGGTTGATGCAGCTAATCTCTTCTACGCTCTTTCACTCTTTTTCCTTGACCAGGTGGTTGAGATTCATATTTTTAATGGACATTATGCTTTAATTACCGTTATAACTCCTAAAGCACTTGTTGTACAGTTGTGTTTATATCAGTTAAATTTGAGGTGAACGACTGCTATGTTTTAGTTTTTATTCGGCATTATTGTTTTTGCTCAAATTTGCATCATTTGGTTTGCTTGTCTGTGGTTTTTTGTCTGATTCAAATCAGACAGGTTTCATACGAATCTATGGATTCTAAACAAGTACAGTACATTAATATGGTTAAGGTTAAGATTAAGGGAACGTCTGAATCGGTTTGAATCTCAAATATATAAATGTATAATTACATTATGATTATAGTATACATAAACTAGTGCAGACATCTAACAATTAGCATAATCAGTTGATTGATTGATCAATAAGCAATTATTTGGATTAAGCATTAGGAAGTTTCTCATCATCCAGTCACTAATATCACTGAAACAATCGAATATGTTAGTAAATTGCGAGGTTTCGTTGGGCCTTATGGAAATATATATAGCATCCCATTCTCATTTATTTAATCAATTAGGAAAAAAAGTATTAATTTGTTAGACAGCCCAGACAGCCAAACTTTATCATATTCACACTTAAATACTGTACTATTCTCGTTTTTAAGTAAAACGCAAAAGTCAAATATGGAGACACAAGTTAGGTTTAGGTATTTAGTCAAAGAAATGTTAGATTTCTGGAGAGTCAGAACACCAAGAAAGTAGGGAAGTGTAAAGATGTAATTATTACAATTTAGATTTTGTGCATGAAAGACTTTTCTTGCTGAGAGTTTATAAGCGGCTCTGATTGGTTACACCGTTCATACATACGACCAATAACGTTGCAGTGTTATTAAAATACCAAACTACCAAATGCACACTAGCTTGATTCGGAATTTGCAGACGTCCCCATTGCAATATTGATCAATTTCACAGCCTTAGTTTTAGCCAAACAAAGGCAGCTTTCCAAACGGCGCCTGTAGCGTATGTAAATGAGAGTAATGAATGACAGACTCTTGAGATGGTGAAGCACGGCGGTACTGATGTACAGCTGGCGAAGGCAAACATGGATGTGAGAGCATTAAAGATTCATTGGAACAGCTGTTCCGTATTCTGGACAGCATCAGCACCATGTGCTCTCAGACTTTACTGATGCTCGGAGAGTCAGATTGAAGGCTTCAGACGAGATGGCCGGAGCACTTTTTCTTTCTCCGCTTCTGTCACATGGTGAAGTTCAGGTGAGATTGTGAAAGCTGAAGTCATGCAGGACAATTCGTGACTGCGTTTTCTGTCTCTGCTCGACACTTGATGGTGTTCGGCAGATATTTGCTTTGTAAAAAGCCTCTAAGTGCAGCTCATTAATTATCATCGCACAATGCTGACAATGGTAAAGTGACTCTTGGGATTCGTTCTTGTCTTGTGTTGATAACGCTAAGAAGTGCTATTAGTCTTTTTTTTTTAAGAGAAGGTGATTTACTTAAACCATTTTTCCAGAATGTTCCTCTTGCTTTAGGTGAGATGTCTGACTCTCACTCACTCATGACCCGTCTAGGTCTAGCAAAGAATATGTGACTAAACATGGCAAACATTGGAGCTGAGTTAAAGGATTTCTGGAACTTTGTCCTTCGGTTTAAATGTTTTCCCCATTTTAATGTGGATATCCTCCAGGATGAAGAGAATGGATGGATAAAGCTTTTTAACAGATGGGTGGATAATGAGCTGGGTTCGTTAGTTGATGGTTGAGCTTAAGAGGATGGATGGATGATTGGATTGATGAAGCAAGTTTGAGGATAGATGGATGGATGGAAGAATGGATGGATGAAGAGTGTTGCAGAAAGTATGGATGAAGCTTTCACCCATAGATTTAGAGGATGAATTGATGAAGAAGTTCAAAGGATGGATGGATGATGGAGCCGATTAAATTATGAACAGATAGATGGATGAAGAGTGTTGTAGATAGTATGGATGCTACAGTATCTATTATAAAGCAAGGATCGATAATGAATTTAAGTAAATGGTTGAATGATTGGCTTTAGAAGATGGCTGAATTGATTGAATAGATGGATGGACGGACGAAACGGTTTAAAGAATCGATGACGTAGATTAAAGTGAAAGTGGATGAAAAGGGTAAGCAGATGGACAGATAATAATTTAGGTTCGTCAGTGTGTGAATGATGAGATTTAGATGATGGATGGATGATGAAATGAAGACGATTAAATGGTAGATGGATGAAATAGGTTAGAGGATAGATGGATAGAAAAAAGAGCCTTGAAGAAACTATAGATGAAGCTGGTTTGAGGATGGATGGATGTTAAAAGATGTTAGACAATGAAGTTAAAAATGGATGGATGAAACAGGTTAAACAATGGATGGTTGGATGAAGTGAAAAGGACGATGAATGGAGATTGGCACGTGTTCCTTTTATCATCTTTTTCTTTTCCAGTTTGTCCTAAGAATAGGTTAATTTGGATATCACATTCAATGTACCAGTAGAAGCTCATGTAAAGCTCTCTTCATTCATCTCTACATCTTTCTTGTCGACACAATGTGCTGCTGTTCATTTTTGTCTCGCCGTTACGCTGAAGTGTAGACGAGCGTCTTTATTAAGTGGTAATTCACTGCGGAGAAGCATCAGATCTTCACATTGTAATAGCTTAGCATCGCTGAATCGAGTTTCACAAGACACAAGGACGTTACTAAAGACTATTCTGTCCTTATAGTCTCGTTTGTATGCACTTAATCGTCGATTGGTGAATGCGTTTACCTCGCGAAAGTTACATAAAACCTCACGTAATCAACGCCAGGAATTGTATAAGCCAGCCAATCGCGTATTTGCGTATAGCTGGATTTGTCTGTGGAGCTTGAAGGAAAACGTCGTCAACTGTCAGCTACACAAACACTGGAGCAGGAGTCGCTCCCTCCGGAAATCAAAGCCAAAGAACAGATGCTTGTGTTTCTCTAAACGGAGGAGAGCCATCGCGGGCCGTCACTTCTGCTTCATCAGCCGTGGCCGCAGGCGTTGGTGTGGGAAGCGAGGTCTGCCGAAACACGGGTCCTTCACCTTCTCTCCTGGACGTGAGAGCGAGGGGCGAGAGGTCCGGCTCGGCCTAACAGCGACAGCTCTTCCTGGCCGAGTGTGACTCACACCATCTGCCGTAGGGTCGCTTCGTCCCGGCCACGTGTATCTGCATGTGTCAGGCTAGCGCCTACGTCCCTCAGGCAGAGCGAGTCGATGGCCGAGCCAGAATCTTCTCGCTCAGCCTCTCCAGCAGGAGACGGTGGTCCAGGGTCTCCAGAGGAAGATTCCACTCTGGTGTGGAGAGAAGCGTCCTGCCGATGCTCTTTCTTTCCGGTTCGTTCTTCTCATTGTTCGCTCGATATTTGATGGTTTTATTTCGCAATCGACATTTTGATGTTTTGTCAGGATTATGTTAGATTGTGGCTTTGCGTGTCGAGTTTAGAAAGTTTAATGTGCACTGTAACAAAATTTGATTTGTGACAAAATTTGCTTTTGTTTTTTGGGGTTGTTTAAAATAAGTGTTTCAAGATACATGTTTGCCTTCAATAGTTTTTATGCTATAGTCTTATAACTATTATAGTATTAAAATGTTATAAATGTTTTGCTTCAATTTAATCCAGTGAATTAATTTGAACCCGTTATGTTGTACGAGCGACTATAAGGTTGCAATGTTTTCTATAATTATTTTAATTACTAAACAACATTGTAATTAAATACAAAATTCATGGCAATAATTTTTCAAAAATCACCAGCAAGTCGGGAAAAAAACTAATTTGGAATCAGTAGTTTATTCATTCATCATTTTAGCCGCTTCTTCTATTTCTGGGTCGCGGGGAGCTAGAGCCACTTCGAAGACAACTAATCATGGAGTGGGACACACAGGAAACACACCCTGAAGAGAAAGAGCCACCCACCACGCCACTGACCGATCGATTAACCAATGAGATTTGAAGAAGCCTCTCATCCCACTACACTCACTCCACAGTCCTAGAGAAGATGGATCAGAAAACATAGAAGTCCCACTCGACATCATTTCTCTTTTCAGACTGATGAGTCTCGGCTCGGAACGAGAGAGATTAATGCCTGTCGTCTGTCATCGCATGGCAGTCGATCAAAACATCTCATTGGCAGAAAGCAACGAGCGGCTGGTTTTCTCCCTCAAGCCAGTTTCTCAGACACATGCTCGGGCTTTTGGCTAGTGAAATGAAATTGTGAAATGGAAAGAGAGTGAAGCCGTGAAATGGCGGCTGTGTTTCTGAAAAGCGAGGCAAAAGGAGCGTGATTTGCGACGTCGGGGAACGCTTTCGGTGGCGTGTCGAATCTGGATCCCGAGCAGGAGAAAATGGAGAGGCACACACTGAATGACACAAAACTCTAGTTTTGGTTGCCTGAGCCCCTAAGGCTTGCTGGGAAATGTTGTTTTTCTTCTCTGGGCCAGTGGGGAAAAATGCCTGAGGTATTTGACGCAAACCTAGTCTCACTATTGCATCAGTAGTGGTTTAAAAACACAATTGTTGACATTTTTCACTGAGTTCAACGAGACCTTCATAGAAAAGCAAACACTGTACAACCGAGGGCATTGAGCAGTCTGTCTGACACACACTCACACACACACACACACACGCACACACACACATACACACACACTGAGGATGACTGTCTTGAGTGGGGAATTGTGGGTAATGTAGTCTGACATTTGAGAGTTGAGTGGCAGAGTTGTCGAATTGCATTCAAAGATTTGCCAATCAGCATCAGTGGGAGGAGCTATGGCAGAGGTGGCCAGTGACTGAATGGTCCAAGGCCACTGAAAACCTTTTTAATTAACACAAATTGTAGAGAGATTGAATTATCTTGGTGTAGAATTATGCTTCTCCTCTATGTCGCTGATTACTACATTATTCCGTCTAATCCACGTCTTCTTTGTGTGAAGTCACTGCCCATTCAGCCTCTGTGGACACGCCCACTGACGCTGACACGCCCACTAATGCTGATTGGCAGGTTCTGAAGGCACAACTATGGCAAGTTTCTGGAGCTCAATCAATAGATCGTACTAGAAACACCAAGGTTGCTCCAGATCTTTGAAATATGTCTTAAATTGTTATTTTAAGCCACTTTCGGTAAAAGTGCGGTATTTGACAGTTTGTGGGACAAAGACACACTCCTTTGAAAACCTTTGTGCTATTAATAGCTGATTTAGGCCTCAACGTTAAATCTTCATTACAAAGCTCAAAACTGACAGTTCTATTTAAACACGCAATGTTGAGTGTATCTTTGAAACCATCAGATGAATCGTTTTCTTTCCCTGCTTTGACTGTTTTGATGGTGAACTGTGTGTGTTCACTAGAACAAATGCTCTTTTCATCCATATTTGTGTGGAAAAATGAGATTGTTCAGATTGCATAATAAAGAAGCGGCGCTCAGGGTGAACCGTTCTTTTCGCCGTTATCTCCGCCTAGCAGAGTTTAAGGAGGTTCTTCTGCTAGAAGAGCAGTTTCTGAACGCATTCCATTGGCAAATTGAAGCGTCCAGGAGCGATTGAAGTCATTCCCTGATCCTCCATTGACATTCAAATCTGTATTCTAGAGAAGGCAGACACCTGACCGGCCGGAGCGGCGGAGCGATGCGCTCGCTCCCTGTTTCACCTCTATCTGCAAAAGTAATTATAGCAAAGCACTGAGTAACTGCAGGCCAGACTGAAGAGGAGGCGGCGGGAAAGGTCAGGAAAATAAACACATGTCTTGTTACGGAGAAGAGGCTGGTGTTTGCAGTGGAGTGCTGATGCTCCAGAGACGCCTGGCTGGACCATTCCAGACGAGTGAGGGGTTTCATTATACAAGAACGTCTAACAGATGCCACGAGGGCCGAACATAAACAGCCACAAGGAGCTACAAAACAAACGCTTTGAAAAATAAACCTATCAAACGGCCACCGAAGCACACATTGTGGTTTTGTGGGCGTGTACATGTGATACCCGGTACTGGTAACTGACAGATGCAACAACGAGTAGGAATTCACTTCCTGAAAGTGAGATGTAAGCTCAAAATGATTGTTTGTTTCACACAGAGTTTGATTTAAGACTGTTAACCCATAAAAAGCCATGATGATATGTCAGGGTTCAAAGTGTTGGGAATTTGAATCGGCTTGTAGCATGGATAATCATTTTACTAATTTTATAATAATAAAATAAAAATAATAGCAATAATTGAGGGAGGATACAGGTGGGAAATGAAATTTTAACAAAAGTAGATGTGTGAACTGTTCTGTCGTCAAAGGAAACAGGAAGTTTTAATAGCAATAATAGAGGGAAGATACAGGTGAGAAGAATAAAAAAACATGAATTAAAACAAGGAAAAGCTATGAAGATTAAAGATGTATTTCTAAACAAGCTAGAAATACAATAAAATAAGCAAAAATACAAGAAAGTGACTCAAGTGATCCATGTAAAGTGAAGCTGTAAAAAGTGTCCAATAACCAGCTAGAAGAGCCAATCATTGAAGGGTTTTTTTTTTAGCAATATTTGAGGAAAGATACAGGTGGGTCAACTAAACATACAACAAGTAAACCTAACAGGAAAACACTAGAGGTTCAATTTTAATAATTTTAACAAAAGTAGATTTGTGTGAACTGTTCTGTTGTCAAAGTAACCAGTAAGTTTTAATAGCAATAATAGAGGGAAGATACCATTGGGTCAACTAAACCTAAAGTAAACGTAACAGGAAAACACTAGAAGTGAAATTTTAATAATGTATATATAGTTCATAATATATAGTTCCTGGGCTTTCCAGCATCTTCAAACCTCTCTCGCACACCCCGCTCATCCTCAGCTCGCCTTTCCACAATGGTACCTTTTACGGCCAGCTCCTGGGCCCGGAAGGCGCATTAAAATGTGATGAATAAATAAATAAAGTCTCCCTCAGCCCAGAAAGATGGTGACTGGATCCTGACAGGCGAGGCATCACTGCCGAGAAGCAGAGGTGAGGACGAGGCTGCTGAGACGAGGTGACAACCACGGAGGTGAGAAGAGGCGGGAGATGGTGTGAGCTGTTGTGTTAGAGGTGAGCCGAGAGAGACAAACTGTTAACCCTTCCAGCCAAACCGAGCTGCAGAGCAACCCAATACACCTTTACTTGGCATCATTAGTCAGACAGAAGGTGGAGTGTTAATGTGAGATATTCTGCGTTGGGTCTAAAACGGCCGGACTTTCTCCCTAGGCTGTGATGTCACTGGGTTTGCTGTTTATTTCATGGTTTTGAAAGATAGAACTGAAACGATTGGTCAAAATGTGTCCGAAATTATATCTTTACGCTCTATATTATAACAGTTGTTCTGACTGAAATTTGTGAATTGATGGGTGCTTAAAGTAGATTTCTTTACAACACTTGAGTTCGGAACTCTTGAGTAATCGGAAAAAAAAACTGATTTTATGTTCTAATAATAGACTTAAATATGTGACTGGAAATATTGCCGTTTGATTACCTGATTAAAAGCTTTGACTTGTAGGTTGTGGAACTGTTTTACAGCTGGTTTTAAAGCAGGTTTTACAGCTAATGCATACTTGTGTCTCATCGTAGGAAAGTAAAGTGTGAAGTAAAGTGAGTTTGTCAGTGTGGCCACAAGGGATAATGTAAAAATTCTGCAATTAACCCATGTAGTCAAGTTACACACACGCGATGAAGGGAACACACACACACACACACCCGGAGCAGTGGGCAGCCTTTGAGTCAGGGGTCTTGTCTGGGACACTCAGTTTGTGAAACCCATCAGACCGGGATTCGAACCTGGAACGCTTGAGTGGCATGTCCAACTCACTTCGACTGGACCACAACTGACACAATCAGAGTTCATTCGTCCAATCAGATCATTTTAAAGCGGGTCTCATGATGTCATAAGCAAGAAGCTAGACTACACTATCTCGCTAATTAGCCTAGCGGAAATCCTTCATCACAAAAGAGTTTCTAGCCCCTCCGAAGAATTTCCATTCTACGTTCGACAATCACAAAACACATTTACAATCGCAAAAACCTTTTTTAGATCGGCAGAATAAATAATAAAGAATTAAACCTCGTTGCACGCAGCTGTGTTTTTAAGCTTTAATGTCAGTTATTTGTATGTTTGTTCCCAATTCGTAAGAGCTAGTCGATGTGAGCTGATGCTAGCAGAAAATGTTCGGCCATTGTGTGTGTAGTCACAGTGAGTCATTCCCGACCTCTGGCATCAATTGGATGTTGACCTCGAGAGTGTATGGATTGACCGGGCGAGCTGCCCAAAAAGCGCCTACTGGCCACCGACTGGCCCTTGCCCAAGGAAGAGGCTTGATCCAACGGATTATCCACCCGAGCGCCGACCAGCCCTTCAAACTCACCACTGGGAACAATCTCAGGCATTTTTATCCGTGGGCCGAGAGGATTGATTGTTTAATTTAAATGACTTCCTGCGGGTGAGATTTTCGGTTAGTCTGGCGGATTGATGGAGGAAAAAATGGACGGACTGCTTAAGAGTCGTAATTTGTCAGTCAAATATAACAGGTCAGTTAAGAAAAGTGATTTTTTTTTTATCGCTCCTTGTTCAGGAACCCATTATTTCTCAAAAGATTGAGGATTAGCACATGAATGACTGTCAGTGCACACGTCCGTGTTTGTTCAGATTTTCAGTTCATTTAACTACTGTATTTATGTGAATATAAGCACCCCTTTTTTAATTTTCGACGCTCAAAAACTCGGAAGGTGCTTATAATCACAGAATATCTAATATGCACGTAAATATACGGGCCCTTTTTTCCGTATTTCAAGTCAGAAGGAATCACAAATAAACAAAAAGATGTTGTCTTTAAAAATGAAGAAAATTAACAAGTTTAAGTTTCAAGTTAATTTATATAGCACTTTTCTTAGTTCGAGACCAACACAAAGCCTTCAATTTTCACAAACCAACACACGTTTTCAAATGCGCCTTTGAAATGATGGTGTCTTTAAAAAAATGAAAACATTTTTTTTATATATAAAATCCAAACGTTCAGAATGTTAATTAGATTCAGAATCTATAACAGGCAATTGTGGCCTTGTGGTTTGAGAGTTGGACTCTAGTGGTGCGAATGAGGTGTCCATGAGCAAAACATGGAATCCGATTGGCTCATTCTACGTCGCTTTTGATAAAAACATAATGCATAAAAGTCATGTAGACTCTTTAGCTCTCAAGGTTTTTAAAGTTCGGGCTGCGTTCATCGCGATCCTTTCTCAGTCTGGCGTTGACGGTGATCATCTCTGCATTAGCATTTGGGAATCTCTTCTCAATAGCACGTTTACAATTTCCTTCTGAAGTGCAAAACAGCCGATGCTAATAGATTGTGAAGTATATCTAATTAAGATAATGAGAGCTTTGATGTCCGTGTCGAGCTCCTGGAGAGCCCACGTGAAGGTTTGTCTGCGAGAAGCAGGTCACGACTGCGGCTTCTCTCCATATTCATCTGACCGAGAGCGAGAGAGACGCTCCTGTACCATGAATATGCAGCGTTCGCTCGCTCGCTTTCGTCCTTCACGGATGATAAACAGACTGCAGAAATTCATTTACATCCGTATTGACAAGAGATTTCGACCAGTTTAATCACCTTACGTTCTCATTTGTGGCTTTCCTCAAAGTCAACGTGCTCTGCGCTGCTTTTCTCGTCCCATCTTTGCGCAAAGCCCCATTTCCATTTAAATTGGACGGGACGCACGTCTTAATTCAACTGGTGTTTTTTTTCTAATGGCTTAAACAAATGGCAGCGGCGCTGGGAGCTGGAGAGAAAACGGCGGCGTGTCGTGTTTGCTTTGTAATCGGAGCTGATTTTGTGTTTCTTTAATGGCGTAATTGCTTGACGGAGTCGTGAAGCTGGAGTTTGACGTTTTATTTCTGCGCCTCGTCGTTCAAGCTCAAGTGGATCGTCTTTCTGTGACTTGAATGTGTTTAAGTCGTGTTTTCGTTCTTGATGGAGAGGAACGTTGGATTGTCTTGATACGTTTTGTGACGAACTCTAGCTACTAGTTAATTTGATATCAGCTAAAGTCACACGACCAATCACGAGGCCAATCACAAGCTTCATTCACACACAAACCCAAGAGTCACTGGGACAGATGTCAGATTTTTTAAAATCAGGTCAAAGAATGCATGTTCTTAGGTAAAAAAAAAAAACAAATAACCCTAACTCTAATATATATATTATATATATATATATATATATATATATATATATATAAAATCATTATTAGTAATTATTAAATATTTATAATATAATATTAAATAATTATTAAATATACTCTGATTACTAGTCAAGTCTAAAGCACAATTTTGACTTAAATTGTCAAATAAACTTTTCTTTGCACAATATGTTAAAATACTGCTTCTATCTCCATGTTCTTCTGGGAAAATCCTGAAAAGCCATAATGTCGCAAAAATCATGTTTTTATTTTGATATATTAACCATGTGTTTTTATGAACAGTTTTTTTTTAGCTGCAAAACTGTTTAATTTTTTATGTTTTCTAGAATTCAACCAGTGAAGGGTTGTGTGTGACACGGCCGCTGGATGCTGGACCCACATGCACAGTATGAGATGAGTCAGAGAGTAGTTATAAACAGTTTAATCTTAGACAGACCAGGCAGGATTCGGCAACGGCAAACGGGAACAGTGAGGGCGAGGCAAACAGGGAAGTCCGTAACACAGGCAGAAGATCCGGTAACAGAGAATACAAACTCAGTCCAAAACGTCAGGCGAGAGAATAGTCCGAGAAGCAGGCGTAGTCCAGAGAACAGGGATCAAAACGAGGTCCAGAAACGGTAGGCAAGAGACGAGGGTCGGAGACGTAAACAAGGTCGGCAACAAGGCAAACTAGACACATGAAAATCGCTGGAAAGACTGGCAAAGAGCACAGACGATCTGGCAAAGGCACCGGAGGTGAATCGCGCTTATATACACAGGATAATAGCTCGTTAATCACCGATAACCAGACCCGCGACGATCACAACAGGACCCGGAAGTTTCAAAATGGCGGCGACGCGGCAGAACTCCAAACTAAATGTCCCAGGAGTGTTCAAAATAAGAGTCCGTGACGTCACGCGCTGGATTCCGTGACAGAACCCCCCCCTCTAGGACGGATTCCAGACGGACCAGGAAGCTCTGGATGCTCTTGGTGGTAGTCGGCGATGAGGGAGGGGTCGAGGATGTCCCGGCCAGGGACCCAGGAACGTTCGTCGGGGCCGTAGCCCTCCCAATCGACCAGATACTGAAATCCCCTTCCCACTCTGCGGCTTGCCAGGATCTTGCGGACTGTGTAGGCTGGTCCGCCATCGATGATCACAGGAGGAGGTAGAGTAGGGGTGGGTGGCACCAGGGGGCTAGAAGCAACTGGCTTCAGACGACTGACATGGAAGGTTGGATGAATTCTCATGGTTCTAGGTAAACGGAGCCTCAAAGACAAGGGATTAATGACCTTTTCAACAGTAAATGGACCGATATATCTTTGAGTCAACTTACGTGACTTGTTTCTCATAGGCAGGTCTCTTGTGGACAGCCAGACCTGCTGCCCGTTGGTGTACGTGGGTGCTTGAGTTCGGTGACGATCGGCAGCTCTCTTGTACCTCTCTTGAGTCCTTAGCATGACTCTGCGTGCTCGTAGCGGCGGATTAAGGCGTGGGCCGACGGGATCACGACTTCGCTTTCCAGGGCTGGAAATAATGGTGGTTGGAACCCGTAGGCACATTGGAACGGAGACATTCCCGTGGACGAACAAGGCAGTGTGTTGTGGGCGTATTCTACCCATAGGAGTTTCTGACTCCAGGTTGCTGGGTTGGTGGACGATAGAAGACGTAGCCCCGCCCCCAGCTCCTGATTGGCTCTCTCAGTCTGTCCGTTGCTCTCTGGGTGGTATCCTGAAGACAGGCTGACCTTGGCACCTAGGAGATTACAGAATTCTTTCCAGAATCGGGATATGAACTGGGGACCTCTGTCCGACACTATGTCCTTGGGAAATCCGTGGAGTCGGAAAACATGTTGCAGCACGGCCTGTGCGGTTTCTTTGGCAGACGGGAGCTTGGTCATAGGAATGAAATGAGCTAGGCGGGAAAAACGGTCAATAACGGTCAGGATCACAGTGTTACCTTGGGACGGTGGCAGGCCGGAGACGAAATCCAGGGCTATGTGAGACCATGGGCGGTGGGGAACGGGCAATGGCTGGAGAAAACCTGGTGGAGGACGGTGGGAGCTCTTGTGTGTGGCGCAGGTAGGACAAGCGGCTACGTACTCTCGGACGTCTTTGTTAACGGATGGCCACCAGAATCTGCTGCCGATGACGAACGCCGTTCTTTGGACCCCCGGGTGACCACTTAAGTTAGAGGTGTGAGCCCAGTGTATTACCTCCCCCCGTAACTCCGGGGGTACAAACAACCTGTTCGGTGGACATGCTGGAACTGCTGGTAGATCTCGGATGGCCGCCTTCACTCTGTTTTCGATGGACCAGGTTACTGCTCCGACCAGACACGAGGCGGGTAGGATGGTCGTGGGTTCCTCTGTGATCTCATCTGGTCCGTGGAGTCGAGACAGGGCATCTGGTTTGACATTTCGTGATCCTGGACGATAAGACAAATGAAAATTGAATCGAGAAAAGAACAGAGACCATCGTGCTTGACGTGCATTCAGCCTTTTCGCGGTCTTTAAATACTCAAGGTTCTTATGATCCGTGAAAATAAGGAACGGTTGTTCGGACCCCTCGAGCCAGTGGCGCCATTCCTCCAACGCCACTTTCACGGCCAGCAGCTCACGATTCCCAATGTCGTAGTTTTGTTCGGCGGCAGAGAGTTTCCGAGACAGAAAAGCACAAGGGTGCAATTTCCCTCCATCAATGGCGCGCTGGGAGAGGATGGCTCCTACTCCTGTGTTGGAAGCGTCCACTTCGACCACAAATTGTCGCGATGGGTCTGGCATCCGAAGTACAGGAGCGGAGGTAAAATTGTCCTTGAGGAGCTGGAACGCCTTGTCTGCCTCGGTGGACCACTGAAAACGGGTTTGAGCAGATGTCAGTGCATGGAGGGGTGCAGCAATTGTACTAAACCTTCGAATGAAGCGGCGGTAAAAGTTTGCAAATCCCAGGAAGCGCTGTACGTCTCGTCGTGATTGTGGGGTAGGCCACTCCTTCACGGCCTGGGTCTTGACTGGATCCATCATAATTCCTTCGGGTGACACAACAAATCCAAGAAAAGTAACGGTAGAAACGTGAAACTCACATTTTTCGGCTTTGACATATAACTTGTATTCTAGTAATTTTTCAGGATCTGCCGGACGTGCCGGCGATGGTCCTCCTCTGTTCTGGAGAAAACGAGAATGTCATCAAGATATACAAATGCAAACACATTGATCATCGGTCCTAGAATGTCATTAACGAAGGCCTGAAACACAGCCGGGGCATTAGTTAGTCCAAATGGCATGACTTGGTATTCAAAATGACCAATAGGTGTATTAAAAGCAGTCTTCCATTCATCACCCTCTCTTATCCGGACCAAATGATAGGCATTTCTCAAGTCCAGCTTAGTGAAGTACTTGGCTTCGGATAACAGCTCGAAAGCCGATGAGAGGAGGGGGAGAGGGTAGCAGTCACGAATAGTCATAGCATTAAGCCCTCGATAGTCGATGCAGGGACGAAGAGATCCATCTTTTTTCTTGACGAAAAAGAAACCTGCTCCAGCTGGTGATGACGATGGACGAATGAGCCCAGTGGCCAGAGCCTCATCTATGTACTTCTTCATGGCGGCTCGTTCCGGTGGGGAGAGCGAAAACAGGCTACCTTTAGGCGGGGCGGCTCCGGGACGTAGGTTTATGGCGCAGTCGTGAAGCCGATGTGGAGGTAAGGATGTGGCTCTTTGTTTGCTGAAAACCGGCCTGAGGTCATGATAACACTGGGGAATTCCGGACAGGTCAACAGGTTCGCTCTGCTCGGGAATCTGTTCATCAGGAACAAAACAAGAATGAGTACAGTCTGGCCCCCATTCGCTCACCTCACCCGTCCTCCAGTCCAAGCGAGGGTTGTGGCGCCGTAACCACGTGTGACCGAGGACTACAGGGTGATGAGAATATTCCACCACGTGAAAATGGATGGTTTCTGAATGCGTGTCGGAAAAAGTCATGACAATGGGGCCTGTGCTGTGGGTGACTTTCTAGAGAGGTCGACCATCCAAACCGGTGGCTTCTAGAGGTGCGGAGAGCGGGTGGAGCGGTACATTGAGTCTTTTCGCCAACTGGGCATCCATCAGGCTGACGTCAGCCCCTGAGTCAATCAGAACAGCCTGCTGAAAAGACATATCTCTGACAGAAAGTGTGACGGTAGGTAGAGCGCGAACAGAGGCATTAGACACAGAAGAACGACTCACCACTATCCTCTGCTTTAATGGTGAGTCTTTCCTTTTACTGGACATGACATGGCGAAGTGACCGGACTGACCACAATATCTGCATAAACCTTGGACTTGGCGACGACGTTTTTCTTCCTCAGAGAGTCGAAAACGCCCGATTTCCATGGGTTCACTTGAGTCGTGATTCATGACAGGACGTGGAGACTCAGACGATCTTTCGCGGTGTTCTTGATTGAAGGGGCGCGGGGCCGGTGACTGGGCCCTTGGTGCTGAGGCTCCTCTCAGGGACCAGGAGGAACGTTGAAAACGGTGTGATGCTTCTTCTCGGCTCTCTAGGGCGTTATTAGATAGTCGGCGGTCCACTTGGATCACCTGCGACATCAATGACTCCAGATTAGGTGACAGCTCCATGGAGGCCAGGGAATCCTTGATCCGCCGAGTCAAGCCTTTCAGAAAAACATCACACAATGCCGTGGAGTCCCAGCCGGCCTCTGCAGCGAGTGTTCGGAACTCCCCGGCGTACTCCGACGCGGTACGACATCCCTGACGGAGACTAATGAGTCGTTGAGCTGCCTCTCGACCGGGGGAAACTTCCTGGAAGATCCGTTTGAGTGCTTTTGAAAATTCATGGAAATTATCCATACACGCGGTGCCGTTTTGCCATTCTGCAGTGGCCCAGGTCTCGGCTCTGCCCGCCAGATGGGAAACGGCATATGCCACTTTCGCCCGCTCATTAGGGAATACAGGGGCATGCAGTTCAAAATGAATCTCACACTGCGTAAGAAATGAGCGACAGTCGCCAGACTCACCGGAAAACTTGGCTGGGGCACTTAACTGAACGTGGGGAGCGAGAGTTGCTTGGACGGGCATTTCTACAGGAGCGGGAACGGGATTTTCTATTGGTGCGGGAACGGGATTTTCTGGTGGTCGAAAAAGGACTTCCAGTCGTTTTCCATAATCAGTAAGCAAGCCCTCTTGGCGGGCGGCCTGCGAGTTGAGCTGAGCAATGGCGTTTTCCAATCTCTCCTCGCGTCGTCGGGATTTTTCCTCCTGTTTGCGAAACTCCGCTTTAATCATTTCAATACTGGCTGGGTCCATTGTTTGGCCAGATCGTGCTGACACGGCCGCTGGATGCTGGACCCACATGCACAGTATGAGATGAGTCAGAGAGTAGTTATAAACAGTTTAATCTTAGACAGACCAGGCAGGATTCGGCAACGGCAAACGGGAACAGTGAGGGCGAGGCAAACAGGGAAGTCCGTAACACAGGCAGAAGGTCCGGTAACAGAGAATACAAACTCAGTCCAAAACGTCAGGCGAGAGAATAGTCCGAGAAGCAGGCGTAGTCCAGAGAACAGGGATCAAAACGAGGTCCAGAAACGGTAGGCAAGAGACGAGGGTCGGAGACGTAAACAAGGTCGGCAACAAGGCAAACTAGACACATGAAAATCACTGGAAAGACTGGCAAAGAGCACAGACGATCTGGCAAAGGCACCGGAGGTGAATCGCGCTTATATACACAGGATAATAGCTCGTTAATCACCGATAACCAGACCCGCGACGATCACAACAGGACCCGGAAGTTTCAAAATGGCGGCGACGCGGCAGAACTCCAAACTAAATGTCCCAGGAGTGTTCAAAATAAGAGTCCGTGACGTCACGCGCTGGATTCCGTGACAGTGTGTTCAATTCCCATCTGATTAAATTATTTAGAAAAACCTTTTATGGATTTGTATATTTAATTAGCAATCAATTATTTAGGTTATTAAATCATATTTTGTCATTTTTTTAGTGATTGCAAAAATGTGATTTGTTAAATCATAACTTCAATATGCAGTCTTTGTTAAATTTTTTTATTGAACTTTTTTTTTGATAGAAATAAGCAAATTGCATGAATTAATTTTTTTTGTTGTATGAAACATATATTATGTCGTTTTCAAGTCTTAGTGATTGCAATTAAAAGATTGCATAATCGTGATTCGTAAAGCCGTAACTTCAATGTGCCGTCTTAAGCTGAGCCGGAATGTAATTTAGCCTGAGCTGAAAGCTAGATGAGTGGACCGCCGAGGTCGCAGCCCGTCCGAGTGCCTGCCTTTTGAGTTTGACAAAGCTTTTATCGTCCCCAAATGTGCTGAAATTAGTCCGGGGTGAAAGGAGGAAGCTGCCTGGCTTTTGAAGAATTAATAAGGCCGTCTCATTGAAATGTGCGCGGCGCCTGCAACGGTCTCTGAAAGTCCCAGTTTTACATTTTTTTGACAGCGGCTTTGATGAGCGCTGATAACGTACAGCGGCTCCCACGGAGCTTCACGTCTTATAATAAAGAGTTTGGCGGAGGAGAGCGACTCAGAAGCGCTGCATTATTATGTGTCTTCCTCGCAGAAAAGCAGTTCCCATTTATGCTCCCCACTATTTTTACACTTTGTTATTATGGCTTAACATTATCCGATTGTTCGAGCGCCAGCCTTTCCTCGCTCACTGCTTTTGTTCTGCGGGAATGTTTACGGCCTGTTTGTTGTTGGCTGTATTATAGGTTTAAGATTTACCTCCTGCGCTGAGGAAAAAGAAAGCCTAAGCCTCTTTCCTTAAAAGCCAAAACACTATAGTTTCATTTTTTTAATGGAGATCCGCAATTGCCTCTTTTTAAGAGCATTAGGTCAATAAAGATTTAGCTCGAGATTGAAAGGCATTTCCTGCCTCATGTTATCGGCTTTTCCTGCGTGTTTCATATGGTACAAAGTGGGACAGTCAGATATATTTATTTCCTCATCTGAAATTGTGAGAGTTTTCACCATGCGAGAAAGAAGATGGTGATGATGGTGAGGTGCATCTGTCATCGTCTGGTTTGGACGAACTAGTGCCCCTGCTGGCAAACACTGTAACTACACAAACAGTGGTTTGAAGGCCTGTGAAGCTACAAATTCATCAGTTAGCAAAATGTTTAGTGATAAATTACTAAATTTAACACAGTTATAAGCTTAAATATTTAAATATTGTTTCTGTTACGGTGCTGCTGTTTGACTCCCCCTGGCGGCTGAGCAAGAAAGTGCAGATGGACGAATCACACAGCTGCAGCTAATCTCTCTCCGTGACAGGTGTGCCTCATTAACAAGGTCTTCTTAAGGAAGATTGTTTTATCTCCGCCCGGATTTCCGATTTTTTTTTTCCAATGAGTCAAAAAATTACTCATTGATTTTTTTTCCCCAATATAAATCCAGTAATTAGTTTATTTTCTTTTATTTTGTTGAACACATTTTAAAAAGCGGAGCCATATACACAAAATGCATGTAAAATAATTGTACTAATGTATTCTAAACACTTATTTTTACATTTATTTATGCGTGTGCACGTCTCTTCCTATCTAGTCTCCGCCCAGTGCCATGAAATAGCCTGATATTCACTGATATTTCCCTGAGACCAGTCAGACAAATGCCACAATTGTGCTTCTCTATAATTTCCTTTTTTAGCTCATTGGTTATTTCATTTCTAAAACTTGCTTGCTAAAAAATTTCTGCACATTTTCATTCATTTCCGCACTTTCGGCTTTCCTCCGCGTTTCCCTGGGAACCATAGAGGGAGTTCAGTAGAATGATCGTGTTGATTGTTGCGCAAAAAAATCCTTGAAAGAGTCTTGACGCTACTCTCAGTAAAGTACTTTTCTGTTCTATCCTTCTCTCCGCAATCACCATGTGAAAGGCTGAAAATAGCATTAAATGTTCTTGTACCGAGGTGGAGTTTGTGAAATGAGGTGTGTTTTTTATGAATTTTATGAATCAGTTACAAATGGTAACAGCACTCCCATTTTGTTTACCACTGTTTTGGGTTGAACAAACGACAATTTTTGTCAGGCAACCTTACTTTTTTATTTTTTAATTAGAACATATACTCGTACCAGTCTCACCAACTTGTCAAAACAATGCTGCTTTTTATAAAGAAACACAATTTATATTCAGCAGAATTGAGCTCAGTGTTTTGGTCCGGCCCTCCACGATATTTTTTGTTTCTCATGTGGCCCGAAGGAAAATATAATTGCCCTCCCCTGTCTTAAGGGATCGCGGAGGGTGCATTAGCTGTCGGTCAAACCCGGTCATGAGTCTGTGTGGCTCATGTTTTGTTGTAACTCTTCTTCTTCGTCTTCTGGTTCTCCTGAGTTGATCATTAAAACCTTTTTTTGGAAACCTGCCGCTGCTTCATCCTCGTCGTGAGAGTTTCCTTCCTTTTCTGACTGAATTATCTTTGCGATCAGACAATTTTCCTTTCTAGATAGAAGCAATTTCCCGATTTATCTGGGACTTGAGCCCACAAACTTTTATGTTGCAAACACTTTGAGTGTCAGCAAATAGTGTTATAATAATTGTAATCCTTTTATTATTATTCATTTCAATTAATAATGTGAAATAGTTGCAAATGTGTCACTTCTTTTTAATATAAATGTGTGTAAATTCATCAATTTGATGTTCTCCTTCTCCATTAGAGCAGGAATGGTCTAGAATGCATCTGAGCTGCAAGTCACGTACAATATTTCCAGTAAGAACTGTAAAAATGACCATCATGTTTCTGCTGAGCAGGCGTGGATCGAGTCTTCTTCAGGTGAGGAGGACAGAGAGCTGGAGGGAAGCCTGCGAGATCTCGTGTGATAAATGTTTGCCCAAACGTGAACACAACGGCGAGTGATGTAAATGTGCTTTCACCACTTCTGGAGCTGAAAATGGATTTTCATACTTCCGCTAAAAATAAAGGTGAGACTCTGTGAAGAGGAAGACGGCTGAGGAATAAGCCAGGACGCATCCGTCTAATCCACGCTTCTGGTACAGACATATTGCATTTCATCCGACCTGACTAAGGTCTTCCATTTGCAGCCCGTCTCAGCACCGCTCCTCATCTGTTCCATCCAGCCGCCAGTCACCAAGTTTCTTTGGACCGTTGTTGTTCTTCCAAATGTTGGTTTAATTCCCAACAGTCTCATGAAGTTCAGCACTTTGTTCCCAACCAGATTCCCACTAAACATTCCGGTGGTGTTAAACTGCTATAATTGCAATTTTATCCTTCTTTCTATCTGAATTTTATCCGAATCCTTACCTCTCTGTAATTCTTAAATTGCTGCCCGCAAAGAATGCTGTAAAAATACGGACACAATGAGACAAAGAATGAATGATATAAAATAGAACTCAGTATGTATAAAAAAATACTAAATAAAAAAATATATACTTGCATAAAAAATGTATAAAAATGTACAGAAAAAGAACCACAGGATATCTACTGTTACAGATGATCTACAGTTATCTACATTATATACAGTACATATTTCATGAAGGGCAGCGTCACTACTGCAGCTGAGTTTAGTCAAAAAAGCGCAGTGAAAAGCAGCCTTAATCAAGCGCCTAAAATCCCAAAACGAGAGCGAGTGCAAAGAGTTCGCTTTGTAAAAACGGGAAATAGGTGTATCTCATTTTATCAGCATGGTGAGGATGTTAAACGATTGTAGATCCTGGTCTTCTGAACCATTTCTGGAGCTTCCAAGAGCCGGAACCTCTACGGGAGCCTGTTTGTTTGCTTCTGTGGTGGAATCTAAACCAAAGTGACACTTGTAGGCAGAAGCAGAATAGGAGCTGGAGGTGGCGGCTGTCCCAGGCTGAGGGAAACCTTTGAATAGCTGGATTGACAGGTAGCACTCCTGGAGGAGATGGAAGTGCTGTTCCTCTTTTGTGGCAGCGAGGGTCCGGAGCGCAGCATCACATGGTTGGCAGTAGTTAGATGTGACGTGCTGTCAAGCTTCTTTGTGGCTGCGCAGATGGATGCTAATGCTAAGTGCTGGGCCTGGGATCGTTTTTTTTTTTAATCCGTATGAAGTGTTGGAGTTGAACTCAACAAGGGAATGGCATTTGAAACACTTTCTTGAAATTAGTTTTGCCTTTCACCACACAGCCAGGAAAACAGATATGAAAATGTCTGAATGGCGACCCTACGTAGAGATTAGTATTTTTATTGTATTCGTACAATTTGTACTTTCGTCCTTGAGGGTGTTTACTTGTAAAATCCATATATTGTATTTTGACGAAAATAAGCACCCCCAAGATTTTTCCAGGCACGAAATAAAAATACTATTAGTAGGAGAACATAACACCCCTGTGATGACTCCGGTCAGAGCAGGAATGCAGGAGTCCATGGGTGACAAAAAACATGACTTTAATGACAAAATACAGACAGGTACTTACACAGAAACATGAAAAGTGCAAAGGAAAATGTGCTGAGGAACAAGAAAATGTACCAATGACAGATAGAGAACAATGGCACAGGTGAAACACACACAGATGAGGAACAGGTGGCAGCAATCCAACTGATGATTACACAATGGACAGGAACAAAGGCTCATGGGAAATGTAGTCCATGTGCCAGTCCATGAATCCTTCTTTTTTTGGTGTTCTTTTGTTCTAGAGTTTGGACACACAGAGAACAGAGTTCCCTAAATTATTATATATTATTTAAATTATTTGTATTTCTTCTAGAGTTGTTTAGCTACTGCTAAGTGTAAAATATTTTGTTATTTCTGTTATTCAGGTACATTTGTTTATATATTTTCAATTTGATTGCAAGTGAGGTACCGTAGTTTAGCCACTGCTAAAGTTTTTTTTTTTATTATCATTTCTGTTATTGCAATAAAAGCATATATGCACATTATTCATTAACTCATGATGGTTATGAGCTAATTTACAATAGTTTGAATCGAAATAGAAATCAATCGTTTTTTAGAGCAAAACCAGGTTGAGGAGAAACTTCTCAAATTCAATCTGTACTGTGAAAACATAACAAAAAAACTGATCTTAGGTTTCCCAGCTGAAAAATACTCCAGTCACATGTCAGTTGTCCAGTCACAGAGCGACTGACCTTCAGAACTGGCCAATCAGCCAATCAGATCATTTCAATGCGGGTCCCATGATGTCATAAGTAAGAATTGAAGTGTGTTGCCGTTAGATACGGATACTATCCGCTAACTAGGCTAGCTAATATTCTTTATTACTGTAAAGGCATTCTAGTTCAAGCTTGCACCTCTGATAATTCTCTTAATTTTCTCGTGGATCGATTGAGTTAATGTAGTCGTGGATGCTCTGGTACGTGATGATGAGTCGAGATGTGTGAAGATTAGCGATGAAGAACAGCTACGTTGCGTTTTTTTTTACTAAATTGGAAAATCTACAAGTGTGGTGCTTTGTCTTGTTCGCTGAAGGATTGTCTGTACAAACAGGGTTTAATTTATAATCAGCCTTATTGATTTCACTTTTATTCCGAGGAATGACCAATTTCTTTCTCGCGCACGGAATAAAAATATCTGTGTTTTCATGGAACTACAAAGGTTTATTTGTCTGGGATTCCAGCCAAAGCCATTAGGAATTTGGAAAAGGCACGTTATTTTTTTGCGTTTCTGCTCATTTAACTTTGGGTTATTGATGCGCACACTCTGCTGCAACACAAACGCGGCGCTTTATGCCACATAATCACTTTGCCTGTGAGATTAATTACTGTGGATGTCCTGATTAATTACGCGTGGAACGGCAAGAATTGTTGTTTGGGTGCAACAACTCAAGGTCAGTTATTTGAAATAATTGTGCTGAAGATGATCCAGTGATTATTACAGTCGCTATAACACGTCGGCTTCACGCTTCTGCTTCTGACGCTTACAGGAATAGAAATAAAACGCCAAAAATAGACACTTTGGTTTGAGGCTAGTGAGGCTAGTGAACATACATCCCTTCATACAGTGCACACACACGTACATATTTATACACACACACAGTCTGTGTGTGGGGATGCGCACACACATTCTTATGCTGTATGTGCGTGTGCATAAACACACACTGACAAATACGGGAGTGTGTATATATACACACATCTTTATGCTTTTTCTGTGAGTGTAAACACAAATACAAACGCAAAATATGGAAGGAAAAATTATTATGTACTGTGTTATTGTATATACTGTATTATCATATGTAAAGTGTTATGAAATGCTAATTAAAACATTAAAACGCTGTGATATTTTTATAGGGTGTAATAAAGTACACTATGATTTATATAAGAACATTTAAATTAGAAGGGTAATAACCGTAAATGTTATAAATAAAAGTATTTTAATAAAATGTTCGGAGGATAGCATATCTATCTATATATATTGTATATAATCCAACCACTGTATATTCCCATGCACCTGTATATTTCTCATTACTGCACTGTCTACTTCCTTGAACCTTTATATTTCTATATTCTATATTTATTTACATCTCATTTGTAAATATACCTTATATGCACTTCTGGTTAGATGCTAACTGCATTTCATTGTCTCTGTACGTGTACTTTGCGCAATGACAATAAAGTTGAATCTAATCTAATCTAAAATCTTTTTATACAGGACACACACGCACAAAAACATTTATTTACACACATGCACACACAGTATATGTGGGTATACGCACATTCTTTTACACACACACACACACACACACACACACACACACACACACACACACAAATGTATCTTATTCTGTGTGTGTAAATGCAACTACACACAAACTAGGGGTGAATAATTTGTTATAGTGCATGATATTGCAAATTAAAGTGTTATGAAATATTCAAATTTAAATGTTGCGATATTTTTTGTAGCGTGAATTAAAGTATATCATTTATAGAACTACTTATAAAATAAAACTAATAAACTGAAATGTTAATAAATAAGTGTTCAGATAACATGTTATTAACATCTAAAAATGTAGCAAGAAATATTTATTGCTTGTGTATTGTAGCTTATATCTTCGTATATTGCAATTCTTGAACAGCCGTTGTTCACAAAACGATATGGTGGACGACGCAGTTAGCGATTACAACCGACGGACTTCAGAAATATCAGAATGCTCGTTGGTTAATGTTTTTCACTCTTCTCCATTGTCTCAGAGTGTGAAAGGTTGAACACGGCCGCGCTCGACACTGGTATCACACCAGCTGACAACAAATAATATTCTCATTTAAATGACAAAAATCCATTACCCGAGCTGAGCCGAGCCAGAGCGTTTAATAGCGCGATTATATTCCCCGGCCCAGTATCTATCAGCAATTAACCTTTGATAAACCAATTAATGTTCAGCGTTTGATGACAGAAGTTGGGCCCTGGAGGAGTCGTAGTGCGGTTTAATGGAACGACTCCGAGTCTGAGATTAGCTTAGTGGTGCTATAAAATTGTCAGTATTCCTTGTTTTCTGCCATATTGATTCCTTTGTGCTGAGCCGTTGCTCGTTTTATTTCCCGGCCCAAAAAAAAGAGAAAAAATCACAGGCGAGAATGATGGAGAACAGAGGCGCTGTCAGTTATTATAAAGCCGAGCGGGATGAATTATTGATGGCTTTGTGAACGCGTCTCTAGACGCTGCTTGATTATTTCCTACATGATGTTTGATGCGTCATTGTCTGTGGAAACTTCTAGCAAAGATGCTGCTGAAAGCGTAAAAGAGAGACTTAAGTGTCCAGACGATTTACCACCCTGTGTATTTGCCAAATGTGTAAAGAGTATCTGAAAACAATGCTCAAGTAAAAGTACTGATACCTTACTGTATAAATTACTCTATTACAAGTTACAAGTCACCAATTCCAAAATGACTTGAGTAAAAGTTGTAGGGTCCCATTTTAAACAAGTATTTTACTCGTACTAAAATTAGGCTAAAACACCAAGAAATGTGACAAACTAGAAACTCTATTTTATTGTATTTCCTGCAATAGAAATTGAACACCTCAATGTTTCAAAATTGCAGAACAAAATAGATGAAAAAGATCATAGAGTCAGTCTCAGTCAAACTCTAATCTGCAAATAAGTGCAACCGCTAAATCACATTTACGTGATTTAGCTGATAAATAGCATCCAGTACCTTTAGCATCCAGCAGATGGCGATATACTTGTCCACCCAAGAAATTACAATCAAAACGCGCATAATCATAATGTAACGAGTAACAGTGTTCATTCAAATGTAATGGAGTAAAAAATACAGATACTCAATCACAAATGTAGTCAGGTAGAGAGTAAATGTTGCTTTTATATTTGATACTCAGTACAAGTACAAAGTAGCCAAAAAAGACTTAGGTAAAGTCTTTTTGTTCTCAAGAACTTTACACCACTGGTATTCACTATCTAAAAAAGCCACAGGCGCTAAACAAAGAAAACGGTTTGCTAGCGGCTACTGCTAACATGCTAACATCAAATGTTGGGGTGAAATTGGGCCAAGGGGTACGTGGGTCATAAATCAAAAGTGTCGCCAAACCTCGCCTGAACCCACTGGCCAACTCGCCAATCCTCGCCGCGCCAATTTTCCTTCTCTCAGACTTGGGCGAAGTCATTTCCTGAAGCTTGACAGGCCTCAAGCCTTGCACGTGTAATAATAAAGAATTGATTATATCCTGTGTGGAGCGAAGAAAGCCCCGATGTGTTTGTGTTCCTTCTGCTATCAGCCGTAATGAAAAAGGAAAAGCGCTGGTTGATGAGGTTGTGGATGTGATCGCGGCCTTCTATTCAGGGAGAAAAGGAAGGCGTCACGCGATTGCCTTTTCTTCAAAGCGGCGGCTGTTTTCTTCTGGAAACGTCTTCACGGACTGACAGCGAGACAATGGCTGCGTGATTGGTGGATGGGAGGATGAATGGCGCCACATGTGTTTGTCGCTCGGTGGCGTTTAATAAATCGCAAAAGGGTCTCTCGCATATCGATGCAGGATTTAATTTCCTGCGCTCCCACGTTTGCCATTAGCGTCTTATACAAGCGTTTAATGAAAAACAGCGCCTGTACAAAACAGTCCGAGCGAAATAATCAAGCGCCGGGAAACTAATAAACCTCATAACTCTTCCGGAACGCCAAAGCTAACGTGCTAGCGCCTAGCTAATCTCGCCCACATCTCTTTATTCTGTTGTTGTGTTATTTATACACCATTGGTGTCGTGTGGCGGATTAAATCCACGTATGGCCACGTAAAACGTTAGGATGAGATTCACTGCGAAGTTAGTTGCGAATTATATTATTACGCTAGCTAGTCGTTTTCCTCCTAACATATGTAGCCAAAGACGATGCAGTTCTTATATTGTTGCCTGCTTGTTTTAAGAATCCCTCCGTCCTGAAGAATTGATTTTTATTTTGTTGGGGCAAATCCATCATTCTCTCCATCCATCATTCAATCTAGCTTCAAATCCATCAATCCATTCTTGCTCTTTAACTATCTGAGCTTTTAAATCTACATAAATCCAACAGTCCATCTACTGACCCATCAATTCATCAATTCCTCTCTCTTTCTTTATTTGTACTTTTTAAATCTATCAAAACACACGGATCCATCAATGATTCACTCCATCTATTTTTCATTTGTTATTCTTTCTGTCCTTCTCTCTTTGAATAGTTCTAGATCAAAGTTTGGGAACCCCTGGCTTGCGGTTATATTGCGTATGAAATATAACAAATAGTCGATTCTATTGGTCACAACTTCATTTTCCAAGATCCTTTGCATCAGTTCGCTTCGGCGCAAAGCAACTGCAACTGTCGAGCTTTCTGTTTATCCGACGGCGTGTAAGAAAATCAACGTAAAGGATTATTATCCCCTGTTTAGCAGACTGAGCTTTTTGATTGTGTCTGTTCCTTGGTTTTTTTACTTCTTGCCCGTGTTCGAAAAAATAATTCGGAAAAAAAGCAGCTCTTGCAGCCAAAAAAGTGCTTCCGACCCCCGTACTAGATCCAGACCACTCTCTAATTTTTAATTATTTATTCCATCCTTTCTTTTCTACTTCTTTCTTCTATGTATTCACTCTTTTTAGAAGCACATGTGTTTTTCTCGTCTTACCTGTTAAAGATGTTGAACAAGGAATATTTTCGTCACATTGGGACACTTCCACTTTAGTCGTGACCAAGCAAACAGGAAAATCTGGTTAGTTAGGATGCAGTGTTCCAGCTCCACATCTCTCAGGCTCTCCTCCGGGATGGGAGAGTTTAGACTCCCGTAAGCCGTCCGCAGAGGATGTTTCGCAGTGAAGATCTGCCCGTTTGCATTATACATTCCGAAACGTGTGGCTGAATCCTAAATTACATATTCTGCTCGTGTCAGGTTTTTTAAGAGCTATCATGGAAAAGCCTGCAAGCGATGAAGACGACACTTATCTGCTGTTCTGCATGCATCATCATATCATTCATGAAGAGTCAAACCACGAGGCCGGTTTTTCTTTGTTCGCTGGTGTGAGAGAATTCCTTGATTTGGTCCTGTGCGCTTGATTGGGCTTAGCTGGTGGATCTCGCGGGATTGGAGCACAGACAGGGAGCCAATGGGAGATTTCCCTCGGAAAGATAAGAAGGATTTGAGTTTGGGGGAAAGGGAGATTCTCCAGCCCGTCTCTGGTTTACAGAAGCCAGGCAATGCCGCTCATACGCCAACATGTGTTCGAGATTTGTTAGAATCACAGTGCTGTTGGTGCAGACATTGGATTGGGCAAGGGATTTGTAGAGTTTGCCGCTCGATCTGTGTCCTTTTGTGTCATAATGAGTTTTTCACAATGATATGCCTCATTTACGTGAATATAAGCACCCAGAATGCGCACGAAAATTGAAGCTTTGTTCGTACTACTCCAAGTTCGTACTTAGGATTTAGCGTACTTAAGATTTAGCCACACCCACATGGGAAAGAAACCTCAAACCTTAATAGCATGATTAATCATTAAATAAAGAACTTACAATTTTAGCAAAATGTTACATTAAAATGGTGGGACACAACTGGAATAGGGTCTAGATGAGCAGTGTTCAACTAAAATTTAAAGAGGTCCGGTTACACAATTTTTTTGGAAGCAAAGGTCTAGAAGATTATACTAAGATTGAGACTATGATTGTACTATATCTTCTTAATTTGATTTGACACTTAGGTATAGAATAAATGTAGGCTAATTATTTCAGTACAATACAGAAGCATGTTGACGAATGTATTGTTAAGTTTTAGCGAACTGAGTATTTAATTAAATGTTATGTTATCCAACTAACTAGGACATAAAAGTAGGACTACTTTTATAAATAAGCAAGAATAAAAATGCTCAAATGAAGTGCTTAATTAAACAAGAAAAAGACAAAGGATGAAAAAAACTTTTCCCTTTACATCTCGACTCAAATACAGGTAGAAAATCTTAACAATTGAACAGTTTTAGACGCTCGTGTTGTTTATGAGTGTCTGAACACATCAGACTCTCTGGTTTAGTCTCCCAGCGGATAATATGAAAAGAAAGGAATCTGTCCATTCCGGATGATAGGCTGTTTTTGCTGTCCACTTTTCTCTTTTTAGACTGTGACATTTTTCTATTTCTTTCTTTCTTTTTTCAGTCTCACCTGTCCCAACTTTTACCTCTATCATCTTTCTCTCTCCATTTCTCCTCCGTCGTAAGTGTCTCTATGTCTCTGTCTTTGTTTTCAATAACTTATACTAACTGTTATTAATTCCCTTGCAGCATCGAACTTTCATCTGCCAATGTCCTGTCGCTAAATTTACCACAGCATCAATTGCAGATGGATTGAAGTAAAGTCTCGCGGAATTGCTTTTAAACTCACATTTAATTGGCCAATGTAATAAGGTTGGGCAGCCACACCGGTCACATTTAAGATGGCCTGCTAGATTTTAAATCAAAATTGCCGGTTTGGTCCATAGCTCCGGGTCCGCTAGTCTAGAGGTCAAAATCAGTTTCGCAAAATCCCAAGTGCAATCCTGTTATATATGTCGACTGCGCCTGACGGCATCTAAAGCGTCAGAAGTGTCGAAGTAACATGTTTAAGTAGAAAATGAATGCCCATGCCAAAGTGATTTAGCATTTTAAAATTGCAGATGCTGCTTTTCTCCAAACTCCATGCAGATATCTCACCATATCACTTATGGTTTGTGGTAGCGTCCCACTTCTGACACCATAACGCGGGTTTGAAGGATTTGAAGCCACTGATGAGAGCAAAGCTACTTGTGATACCAAGAGATGACCCACTGGATGTTTCTCTTTACATTCTATAAACACGTCTTCGGATTGCCTGCGTCCTCTAACCCGCCTGGTGGAGTTGGGAGTGGAGTTGTCTTGAGGCGGAGAGGATGTGACAGGACGCATTAACTTGATCTGTCTCTGTTCTGAAGGATTAAATGGCGATCCTTATACATTAGCCTTGAGCTAAATGGCCATCAACCCTCTTACATATTGTTCAGTCCTCGCTGCCACACGCAGACCGCCGGCTGTTAACCCTTCATGCTCTGCTTCGCCACGCTTCAGAACAAGAAACAGCTTTCCGCACTGTAAATCGATCCGTGATGCACGACTCACAGCAATCGCGGGAATCGATCCCTCACCCGCCATTCGCTGGGAAAACTGGAAGACGCAGATACGGGGTTTCTGGAGCATTCGCCAAGCAAACGCGAATCGCCGCCGATGTCATGGAGGAACATGGAGCTGTAATTCAATTACCAAAGTGTGGAATGACATTTGATTTAATCTAGACTATTAATGTCAGCGAGGTCAAGCCAAAAGAAAGGGCACTTGTCTAGTTAGTCGCAATTAGAGTGTAAATCTGGAATGTCTGTGAGGCGCGGGAAATGTCATTTGCGGAATAGCGGGCTAATAACGCGCTTCTCCTCACCTTTGAGTTACCAGGCGGCCCGGAGTGAATCTAAATCATGCACGACGAACAGTAGAGTCGTTTAAGAAATTTGTCCGCCTTTTGTCATGGTTGGATAAGAATTAGCGGGAGCGCTTGCTGAGCACCCACTAATCCTTGTGAACAAACAGGGAATTAGGAGCCTCGGCGAGTGCTTGGGGAGACGCTGCACACGCATTGTCATGTTGTTCCCGTTTCTCCTAATCGCCCGTGTCACTTCAGCCGTCTTAAAGTAGCAGATCGCTCATAACATCTCAGCTTGGATTAAGATTCGCGGTCTGGATGGCTGTGCTACAACACGGCGGCGTCTCGGTTACACGTGGTTTATCGATTTGCCAGCCATATTTGCAATCTGATGCGTTTGTGAGAAGACCCCACGCGTTCCATTGTCTTCCATTTAATGGGACGGCCCACTGGGCGGGGCAGAGTGAAACGAGGGGAAGTTTGAAGTGGTTGGTGTCCTGCGGCGCCGACAGCGTGAGTTATAGCGCCGGTTTAGTCGTCCGTCTAGAAAGCCTTCCTTTTCCCTGCAGACGCGCAATCTCCTGCAGACCAACCTGAGTTAGTGTGCATTGAAATGGGTATTGAGTTATTTTGGAATGTTTCTAATATTTACTTGACATGTTTTCGCATCAAAAGTGACTTGTATTGTTTTGCTGTCTGGTTACACACTCGTATTGCGCTTTAATAATGCTGAATTCATCCTATCATGCAGAATTGCCGCTCATAATGTCGACAGGACAAACAAAAACGTGATTGTTTAATTGATCCTAAAAGCTTACACTTACTTTACTTATTCTTTGTCCATCTTTTTTAATGCTGATGTGAAGTATTCTTAAATGAAATGTATAGGAAAGCTAGGCATTTCTGAGTTTGTCGCCCTATTTTTGTAGTTTCCCCTTCAAAATGGGTCAAATATTTATATTAATGATAAATATATTATACTACATTAAAATATATATAACATGTTAAAAATGCATAATAAAAATGTATCGCTAAACATACTCTTGATGATTTATATGTGTGCAATAAATTCCGTGTTTTTTTTTTAATATAAGGCTCATTTAAAATATTTGGAGAAAATGTTTAAAATTTGACTGTACTTTATAATTAAAAAAAAAAGCGTGAAAACGACGAGGAAATAGACGCTTTTTATGGGTGTGCCTTATGATCCATGTCTTTGTACTAAACTAATTACACAGTACACATGAACAGATTTGCAGAATCAAACCTCTTTGCACTTTTCATCACGGAAGCGGTTTGCAACAGCAAAGTCGTGGGTTCAATTCTCATTGGAAACAGGAAGTACTTTGAACACAAAAACTATAATAAGTCCGAGTCCTTTAAGTCCTAAAACATCTGCTAAATTCATTAATGCATGTTTGTTGCAGAACCATAAGTGACCACTAGGGGCGCTGAAGTGTTTTATACTAGAGTAGCCTGAGCACCTCTCTCTCTCTCTCTCCCTCTCTCTCTCCATCGAGACATGAGTGGCATCAGTTCCTCACTGCAACTCTCCAGTATCTTCGCTTTGATGTTCCTCTCTATAAATCCCATCATTAGCCATTGATTCACGCCATGAATCATCGTGACAATGCGCAGCCACATCCACCCTGGGCGTTTTGACAGCGCACACAAAGGGAGAGATGGAGGTCACCGGCACTCATCCTGAACACGGCACAATTCTCGCCCATGCGTTCACAATCTATTCCAGAAATAAAGCAACAAGACAAACGGAGAGATGCAAAGCTGTCAGTCAGTGAGCCGGACCGAGATTCATCCAGCCCTGTGCTTTCACGGGGTTGAAAGGGGCTTTATGGCCAAACGGGGGGGATTTTATTCTCAAAAACGATTTCACAAAGATGTCTGCTGTGGTTTTCATAATCCTCACGTACAAAATCAATGCGCGGCCACTTCTCGTCTCAACGCCGCCTGACATTGCTACAGACACCAGATTCTCTTTATTTGGCCGTTTGTAGATTTTCTTTTTTTTTCCCTCTGAAAGCTCTTTTCATTGTTTATTGGCGGTGGTAAAGTAAAGCACGAATTACAATTCGAAGGTTGGGAAGGAGGAAATCGCGCAGAAAGTGACAGGCTCAGTCTGAGCAGTTACACACAAACACAAATGAATATGCAAATCACGCTCATTTAAATATCACCACTCAACGTATTAACAGACTAAAACGTTTATGGATTATCGCATCGCAAATCGGCATTTTACATATAAGTACATTATTTTTTATTAATAGACGTTAATTATCCATCAGGAAAGGAATTAGCATAAGTGCTAAATGGCGTTAGCGCTGTAGAGAGACTGAAAGGTGATTTGTAGGGGGTGTAAAGGGCTTGTTCGGCCTGTCGGCTCTGAATTCCTCAGGGCGGCTGCTGATTGTTCAGTGGAAGCGGGATAAAAGGAAACTGTGATGGAGAAAAGGTCACGAGTGACAGGATGCTCCACTCCATCAGTCCCAGTCGGAACCCTCCACTTCCTGTTGGCGTCTCCTCATGATCTCCTGCAGTTCCGAGTCTCCGCGGCTCCTCTGAGAGAAGCAGAAAGTCTCGTGTGAACATTTATATGGGGTGAAATACACATAAATTTGTACTTATACCAGCAAACCAGTATTTAGTTCACATGTTGTTGTTTTTTGTGTGCAATTTTTGCACTTTTCTTTTAGTTTTTCCACAAATGTTGTGGGGTTTTTTTTTCTGGATAAAGTTTTTCATTATTTTTGCGCTCTGAGCAAAGTAAAGTCAATTAAAATTTAAGTATTTGAGTTTGTCAGGATGGATGCCATTTTTGTCGTTTTCTAATCGATGCAATGACCATTTTTTGTGTTTTTTCTGTGTCAGTCATTCTGGAAAAAGCACAGAAGCTTTTTTCTTTGTTTTTGTACTCTGAGCAAATTAAAGTCAACCGGTCAAATAGTGGGATTATACAGTGTATTGCAAAATAATCTCATTACGAAATGTAGTTTTATGATTTTACAATATGTTGTAATGCATGACATTTTATGTTTTTTTTGTGTGGTCTTAACACACAGTAACCATTTTTTGTAGTTTTTCCTGTAGTATTTTTTTTGTAGTAAAAGTGTATTGCATAATAATCTCATAAGGAAATGTAGTTTTATGATATTTTTGTGAAATGGCTATGTGACTTATGATACGGTTGTCGTTTTATGATATGCTTGTAAGTTTTATGTAAGTCGCTTTGGCATCTTGCATAAAAGCATCTGCCAAATGACAGTAAAGTAAAATAAATGATATTACTAAAAAGTGTAATACATCAATACTGCAATATATATATATATATATATATATATATATATATATATATATATATATATATATATATATATATATATCCATAACAAAAAGCACAGAAGCCATATTTGTCTCTCTGGAAATAAACTCATTACGATACATTTTGCAACATTTTCTACCGCAATATTTTGTACGGTGACATATTGTCACGCCGTTAATATCTCTATCAGTGTGTTAGTGTGAGTGACGCTGTGTGGACAGACCTCTATTTGCGCTTTCTGCACACTGATCTGACTGAAGACGCGTGAACCCTCATCTCCGCACACGTCCTTCAGCTCGTCCTTACTCAGAGAGAACAGCTGAGCGCCGTTCAGGACGCCCAGACCCTCCACCACCCTGATGGAGAAGATGTTTCACACCATTATATCATAGTTCCACACCATCTTCCATCAATTTTCTCAACCGCTATTTCTGTTTCTGGGCTTTCAGGAGCTGGAGGCGGAACACACATCCAGGATTGGACAATCAATCATGAGACACACATTTTCACACTCTCACTCAAATCTAAAGGCATTTTACCAGATTGCAGTTTTCAAATCACAGCGCTATATAATATTGCTGGCTTTTGTTCTTCAACCTACGGATGGGTAAACTTCACTAAAATGCGATAGGGTTAAAGTCCATAAATTGCAATATGGTATAAGCACTCCACAAATTTAAGCACCCCTCCCCCCATCACACACACGCACAGATTTTTTTATGCACAATACAACAATTCCATTAATACAGACTAGAACTTCCACAATTGTGAATTACGAAGTTTGACTTTATTTTTGCTTGAGCTGCATTGTTTACTTTTATCGATTTATGTAGTGTAATTGTGTATTTATAAGTGTAAAGGTGCTGGGAGAAAGACCATTTCCTCAATAATCTCCAACAAAAATCACTTCCTTTTGTAAAAACTCGTTGTTTCGAAAGGTGTTTCACTGCTTCGGTCTTTGACGTGCAATGTCTCTTATGGATTCCTTTCCACCGTGGGAAATTATGGGTAATGTAGTGAGAGAAGGCACATCGGCATCTGCTTGGCTTTATTACACTAACGAATCATGAAAACTGCTCTGGTTGAGATGACTTCCTGTAGCCCCCGAGTGCCGTTTTAATCTAATGTGTTAAGGAATTTCGCAAATCAAAGCAATACGCAATGTTCCGAATCCGACTTGTAGGACTCACGGTCTGGAGAAGCCCTTTGCGTGGAGCCAGGCGTGGACCTCGTAGGGCTGAGACTCGTAGGTGATGGGCAGGGATCCGCTGGACCGCTCCACTCGGAAGTTCCGAGCCGGAGGTTGGGCCTTGCTGTCGGTGATTCTTTTCAGCAGCTCGTCATTGACCTCCTTCTGCTGACTGCGCTCTGGAGAGTCAGACAGGAGAAGATGCTGAGACAGAGATGTAGTGAGAGAGATTGCCCGAGACGGGAGCAATGAGGTCTAGTGGGAATCTGCAATCTATGTACATAAGAGCACTCACACCAAATTCATTTCCCACTTCCCTGCGTTTCTTCTCCCTCTCCAACTCCGTCTCACAGCAAACACACTCAGCAGATAAGAGCTACGTACTGTCTTTGTCCCGCGAGGGTTTGTTCGTCTCCAAAACCTTGCCATGATTTACAGGGGCAGCCGCGCTTCTTTTGTAGGGATTCACTGCCTGTAGTGATAGAACAAAAGCCCGGCGATGACGGAGAGGCTAAAAAGGAAAGTGCTTTTGCCGGAGAGAAGAGCGCGTTCTAAAGCGAAATAGAATCCCAGTTTTTTTTTGTCTCGTGTTTTGGGCCGTGAAGAAAAAGTCCTTCACCTTCACCAACTAATAAATAATACGTTTTTTTTTTGCGTAGGTAAATTCACCCAAGTTAAAAATCTTTTCAGGGGAGAAAACATGTTGAATGTCTAGTTTTACTGAAAAATCGACTGTATGTTTGTTCAGATTTATTTAAATTAGCTTGTTTAGGAGAAGGACGTCTAGCACATTACATGTTTTATGTTTGTTTGAACACAAAACCATCATCGGGTTTTGTTTTTACCGCAAATGGTTGAAATAGATCTATTTTTAAAACTGAAGTGATATTTTGTTGGTGATTATGATCTTTCTTAAGCACCTTTACACTTATAAATTTATAAATACATTACATAAAGAGATAAAAGTAAACGTAGCAAAAATAAAGTCAAACATTGTAATTCACAATCGTGGAAGTTTTAGTCTGTAAAAGCAAAATAATATTGCAATAGATTTTAGCTTGATTTAAATCCCAGTCAGACAGACAGACAGACTGACGGATGGATGGACAGATGGATGGTGGGATTGGCAGAGATAGAGCGAAACAGGCGATAGATAGATAGATAGATAGATAGATAGATAGATAGATAGATAGATAGATAGATAGATAGATAGATAGATAGATAGATAGATAGATAGATAGATAGATAGATAGAGCAAGACAGGCAGATAGCAGGGCAGGAGTCACAGACAGAAAGTAGATTGAGTCAGAGACAGACAGACAGAAAGACATGAAAAATATAATGGATTACATACAGACAGCAATAGAGAGAGACAAAGCAAATCAATGGATAGGATAGACAGAGAAGTGGATGGCTAGAAGGATGGTCACAAATAGAGAGTCCAACATGCGGAAAGATGTAGTGCGGGCAGATGTGCAGACAGACAGACAGTTGCATGGACAGATGAAACCTTCAACTTTCACTGACATTCTAATATCCACAACATGATCAATTTCGAACTCCTGATCAATAGAAGTTCTCATCTACGGAGTGTTCTGGTCACCTGACTGTTGAAGTGTGTGGTGCGGCTGTACAGCTGTTCTCCCGCCTTCACCTCCTCCAGGACGTTACACGGCACGTAGCCCGACTGACCGCTGCGGTTCCTCAGCAGCCACCACTGCTTATTGTTCTCCAGGACCTGGAAGTCATCAGAATCATGTCTGAACCTCCTCAGCACGGCCATCTGCTGCCCTGCATTACACTCGTCTGGTGTTAGTGACGCTGTCTGTCATTGAGATCTTAGTGTTAAACTGTGTGTGTGTGTGTGTAGAAGAACATTCCAGATGGACCAGCCAGGACTTTTTTTATTTTTTGGTATTTAGGTGCCACAACGAATGAGCTTGTTGATTCTAGAACACTCTGCCGGTTCTCCATTCAGGAATTCTACAAAATGCCTAGGAAATGTGCGAAATACAAGTCAGTTTGCACTTTGCATTATTCATACAGTACTTTGTCTGTTGCATTTCTGGTATTGTATACATTTTCCACACACACACACACACATAGTACGTCATATATGTGTAGTAGGGCTGCGCAATTAATCACAAAGTAATCAAAATTGACATTCAGAACTTATAATCGATTAAATTTTGCCAGGTCAGTTATTTCAATTGCATTCCCTTGAAAAGAAACCACAGCGTGTGGAGCCCGATGACATTACTCCGCTCCATTATGTTGCTTCGCCGACATGTCGAACATGGAGCGATTAGAGACTGAGCAACAAGAGCAGCTTATACAAAAAAAACTACGCTTTTCTACACTACGCGTGTCTCAGTTTCTACACATTTTTTTACACAAATTACACAAATTAAGTCACATACGAAGTCAATATGATGACAATATGAAGTCAACACAATGAAGTCGAGTGTAGACACTGCAGAGAAAGTTTCCGCGCCCAAAGATAACACGAGAAATTTCAGTTTGAGTGGAAACATTGTTTCCTATTTTATTTAGAAGAGAACTGCTCGTTTTATTACTTTAATACGAAAATATTGAAACAAATCTTTTTTGCACGTCAAATCAGCAAAAAACAACAACAAAAAAATAGTTTCAGAAATTTAGCTTCGAAAATATAAAATAAGTTTCTATTTTCAGATGAATGGCGGAGAATGCCGATGTATTTTTTCTCTCCCGTGGAGCCGTTATCTTAAAATGACGTCGTGCAAATGACTGAGAATTCCGTAATCTTGTGAAAAGGATGACGTTGCTTGGTTTGAATTTATGAAGTCTTGGATCATATCAGATGGATTACATGTAAAATCAGCTAACAAAATTTTGTTATTTAGTCGAACGAAACAACTCTCGCTCTTGGCTTAATTTCGTAAGTCAGGGTACCACTGTATTTTGTTTACAAAATGTGCAAATTACTTGTTTTTTCTTTTCTTGTAAGAACAACGGAGGGCAAATGTTTTTTTTATTAATTATTTAAAATATTTATTATTAATTGGGGTCCTAAACAAAGACCCCACAAGTGCCCATGTGGCTCTTTGTGCTAAAAACTAGCATCCTGGGACCAACTTTGTGCTAAATACAGAAACACATACACACACACAGTCATTTAGTTTGATTCTTAAACATTTCTTCACTTTGTAGCAGGAGGCCCAGACAGTAGTAAAGTTGTGAGGATTCTAAGGACCGTGGGACGGTTTGGTCCTCAGGGCCCAGCTTTATTAATAACACCATTCAACAGCGATGGCAGTGAAAGATGCGTCTCCTCACCTCCAGCGTCTCGCCCTGCTGCACTGACAACTCGTTGGCATTACGCGCCACAAAGTGGAAGCGGATCCTGACGTGTCGCAGTTCGCTATTACACCTGCACGGGGCAGAAATAAGAGCCAGACTGTGTTTTACTGCCTCATTGACTTATCATCATTGATTTGTTACTGATTTCACTTCCTCGTTAGTTACGTGGTAACAGTAGCGTGTTGTAACATTTTTAACGTCAACAAGTTGTTACGCGGCAGTGTTCGATTTTTGCTTAATATTCCTGCTTATATAATCGCTGACAAACGTTTAAATCTGAATTTGGTTGTTGTTCGGAACTGTGTGATTTTTTGTTTACTTTTTTAACTTACTGGGTGTGTAGCGGTGTAAAATTATGTAAAATTAAAAAACTCTGCTAATTTTGTGCACATTTTTGCAAATCAATATTGTGAGTTTAAAAGGTGTTTTTTTTTTATCTTTTAAAACACAATAAGACTAAACATACAATGCCAAACATTTTCTAGGATTAGTAGAAAAAAACAAGAAATGGCCTTGCCACCTACAATCGATGGAACTTGACCTTCTACAAACTTCATAATATTGGCCCAGAACATCTCTTATTAGGTGACAAAAAGTTTTGAAAACGCATCGTTAAAGCAGCAAAATGACCAACAAACGTACACAATTTTTCTAAATAGAGCGGCGCGAGAACTTTACAAACGTTTAAATATGAATTTTGCTCTCTAAAATTGTAAAAAATGTAAAATTGTGCAAAATTGTAAAAATTTGACACAATTGTGCACATTTTGTGCACATCTTTGCGAAGAAAATATTGAGAGTTTAAAAAGTGATGTACAATAAGACTAAAAACATCCAATGCCATTCAAAAACGTCCTCGACACCTACAATCAATGGAACTTGACCTTCTACAAAATTCATAGTTTTGGCCCTGAACATCCTTGATTAGATGACACAAAATCCTGAAAACACATCGTGAAAGCAGCAAAATTACCAACAAAAGTCCACAACTTTTCGCAATAGAACGACGCGAGAACTTACGTCTCGAGCATCATGTCAGGAGAGCGCCTGATGTTCCTGCTGCGAGCGTCGGATGAAGCCGCGGTGGAGAGTGTGTGTGTGTGTGTGTGTGTGTGTACGGCCCAGTCCGCACAAACCCTGGAGTTCATGCATTTTTCAGTGTCCTGCACAGAGCACGGAGAACTTTAAACTCAACGTCCCGGTCCCGATGCATCATTAATGCGCCTCCTCCCTCCCTCCTCCGGTCCAGCGCCGTAGTGTCCCAGTGTCCGGTCTGCACATAAATAAGTCAACGCGCTGAACGCTGGAAACAAACACTCACTACAACAGGCAGATTTGTTTTCGCCTTGAATTGCGTTTCTTGAACCCCGGCCAGGCGGCGTCCGATATGTCTGAGCAGACCTGTAATGGAAGACACGGGCACGTTTGACACATTTCCCCGCTAATGGGTTTTTTTCAGGCCGGGGTAATTGTGTTGGTGTGTGTCACGTCCGTCAAGCCAGAGGAGACGCTAACCTTTCACAAGCCCGTATTGTTGACCCCGTCTGTGACCTGAAACGATGGAAGTTCAAGTTCTGAGCATTTGTTGGGCACTTTTCACAGTTTTAACACGTGTGAATATGTAAGAGAATTGCTGCTTTTTATTCATTTGATCGTCTGGTTGTTGGTGTTAAGTAAATGGCAAAAAAACTTGAAAAAGTACCATAATTAAAGATTTTGACAGTTTTAGGAGGTGCAGGTGTGATTCGGTTCCGAGCACTAAACTAGGCAGCCTTTCTATACGAAGATGTTATCGGACTGGAAAAGCTTCTTTCTCGCCGCATTCCCGTGTGTTTTATTCCACTGGCGCTGTGTAATCCTACTACTTCACGTCTCCCGAGTGACCAATCCCATTAGGCGCTCAAGCTCTATGCGTTTCACCCATTCGCTTCACAAACCCGTGTTTCCTGCCAGACTGTACGAATAAGCGGAATCGCTCACATTCGCTTGTCTCCAAACAAATGAACAATAGTGTTTACCACCGCAGGTAAACGCTCTTGCTTGTACGACATGCGCGTTATTAAAATGCCATCTCATTAGGGCAGGCGCTTTGCATGAGATTAATTGCATTTCCACAGCACTTTTTCTTCATTATTATTCTGCCGCGCAAATGGATTCACAATGCATATTCATATTCCGGCTTGGAAATTCGAGGGAAACTGGTCAAAGGTGAATCGTGGAAGGAGTCTCGGTGCGGAATGGATAAGTGAGGCGCTATGAAGACTGGTGCGGTCAGCAAGACGGTCTGGTCTTTATTCTGACCAATGCCAGCCAATATTCAAGCTCCGCCCACAGGATGTGTCCTTGGAGACTTCTGACTGGTTTCTTTGCATTTTTTGTGATTCAGGAGGTAGCATTAACACTTCACTAGTGTGGTCGATATTAGAAAACAAATTTCATGTTTGATTGCGAACCTGAGTCAGATCATTTGAGATCATTTTGTTAACGCTGTGTGTGTCATATTTTAAATGAACTTACATTACTGCATTTTCACAACGCTTTATAAACACTGAAGGTCACGGGTTTGATTTCCTTCTGGAGACTCTTGAGCACTCAAGTTGCTTTCTAAAAAGTGTAAAAATAATTTTGTTAAAAATTGTGTAAATATTTGTTTAAAATCATTAAAAAATGACTGAGCCACAAATAAACAAATATTTAAATATCTTTAAAAGTAGATTATTAATACAATGCCAATAGCATGAAGGCAATTATTATACCACATTTACGCCATTAAGCACCCCAAATGTTTTCCAATTTAGCAGTGTCTAAATAACACAGGAAGAATTAAAAATCAATAAAATTAAACACTATAACACGTTCTCTGTCTGAACCTTGAAAACCGAAATACTGTAAATGGACAAAGCAAGTCGAATAATAGCACACCCACTGATATACTCTAGTCTACTACATTTAAAAATAATATTTAATATTCTATTTTTTTTATCTACTATTCAAGTAAAAAATTCACAAGTTCAACAAGAAGTAAAATAATTATTGTTGAGAGAAGTTTGTAGCCTGAATATTAGATTTCTGGAAAGTAATGAGGTACGTAAGTTCACACATTAATAGAATGAACGATAAGGGGCGATAAATTAGGGAGGTGCTTATACTTGCGTAAATACGGTACATTTATTACATGTTGCAAATGTACAAATTTTCTGATTTATTCAAGTGTAACAGTATTTTCAATATCGCAATTCAATATTGCTTACGATACAAGGCAACAATTGTAAAACATGCCACTCTGCGATTCTTGCAACGCTTTTGCATCGCAGCTAATCGTAACGTTGAAAATCAGTAAATGACTCAGCAAATGTGGACCAAGGGAAGATTTGGAGAACGCTTCTCGGTTTGTAATAGAAGAGGTTTATCAGCAGCTTCCACTTCCTTTCTGTTCCCATCAATAATGGACGACGCGGCTTTCACGCCATCTGATTCAATATTCTGTTGTGCTGGCGAAGCATTGTTCTTCTGCTCCTGCGTTAGTTGTGAACGACGGGAAGGTTCCTGAAGATGTGCTGCATGTGCTGAACATCAGAAAGACTTCTGCAGCTTCTCCTGTCCTTTCAAACTCCAGCGAAAGGTTAAAGCAAGGAAAAGAGAAGTGTGTATTATCTCACCTCAGGCCTGCCGAGGATCTTCAAAGCCGACAGAAAGAGCAGCCGTTTTATTCCTCATGCTGATTTATTCAGTTATTTTGCAGGAAAAGCTGCAGTGTTTGCAGGATCCTGTTTCAGGACACGGAGCAGCAGTTAAGAAATATGAGTATATGTGTGTAATATGTGTGTATGAATGGACAGATTAATTGGCTGGTAATTGGTTTATAGTAGGCTGGTTGGTTGGTTGGTTGGTTGATTGATTGGTTGATTGGCTGACTGGTTGGTTGATTGAAAATCTAATTATTTTAGGTTAGGTTTATTTTTTGATTGTCAGGCAGTTTGATTCATTCGTTCATTAATTGGTTGGTTGGTTGGTGGGTGGTTGGTTGATTGATTAGTTGGACTAAACTATAAATTTACTTACAATTGGTTGGTTGGTTGGTTGATTGACTGATTGGTTGGTTGAAATGTTCAGTTGATTTATTGAATGAATGATTGGTTGAGATGTCCGATTGATTGATTGCTTGATTGTTTTATTGATTAATTGATTGATTTATTGATTGATTGGTTGGTTTAATTATAGGCTTGCTAAGTTGATTGATTGATTTATAGGCTTGTGAAGTTGATTGATTGATTGACTGATTTGTTGATTGATTGATTTGTTGATTGATTGATTTGTTGATTGTTTGGTTCATGCATTATGTGGTTGACTGGTAAACTGGTTTTGTAGTTAGATTGGTTGATTGGTTGCTTGATAGGTTGGTTGGATAACTAGTTGATTGGTTGGATGGTTGGTTTGTTGATTCATTGCTTAATTAAAAATATTGAATGTGTTTTGATTGGTTGGTTGTTAGCTTCAATGTTAGATTAGTTCAGCTGGCAGATTTCTTCAAGCTATTTATGTTGAGACTCAAATTTCATTATTTCAAACCGGTCCTTGTTTTGAATTGTTACATGTAATTACGACTCTTGTTGATAATCAGTACATTCTTATCAATTCAAACCAGACATTCCTTCCACTGTGATGAATCAAGCCACAGTCTCATTCTCCAAGATTGACAATAATTTACACTTTTTTTTGGGTTGCTAATGGTGAATTCTTAACAACGGCGCCACGTACAAATTGATTAAAACAAAGAGACGGGTTTAATTAAGTAAATCAAGTGGCCCGGCAGAACAGCAGCCCACAGTGTCGGTCCTTATCATCTGACGGCCGGCTCTGTTTCTGCTGTTCAGGCCTTTTGTGGAGGTAGAAATCTCTTTAAGTGGCTGGAGCTCTGACACAAAGCCGCCACAGCAGCCGGAGAATCTTAATTGATTATTTGTGCGCCGCTGTATATCAGCGAGGTGCAGCGCGCCTGTGGGAAATAATGTAAAACAGATAACAAGATCAAATGTGGAAGAATGGCTTTCCACTGCTGGCTTTATTCATCTGGCTCTCTCTCTCTCACTCTCAATCATTCTTTCTCCACCTTCAACAGGGTTTTTCGCATGACGGCGAAGCACAGCGGCGCGTCGTAAGTGGCGTAAAAGGCGCGGTTTCGCAAAGCTGCTCGGATTGGAACAAGCATTCGCGGCTCGTGACTTTGGCGTTGGCTAATGTGAGCATCACGGCAGAGAATTCCGAGCACATTTTACACATTTTCCAGTGATTCAGCAGCACAAAGCGAAGATGCTTTCAAGCGAGAGCGCTGGATCTTTTTTCTTTTACGTTTCGGGATTGTTAGCAGCAGTAATTCACTGTCTGCATATTTACTGTAGTTAAAACCCCCACAACGCCTTCGTGTACACGGCCTTGGGTTCACGGTTTATTGCCGAGATGCTGGTGGTGAATGCTGGAAGTGTCCGAGATGAATCGAAATCGATGCAATTCTCTAATTCCGCATCCTCTCATGGTGCATTTACATAATAAAAATTGCACAGAAGTCTGGCAATCTCCTAGTCGTCCTTCCTCAAACATCTCTCTGAGCCATTTCCAACTCTGTAAACTGATTTGTTTTTCTTATTCATGGGGTCTTGCGGCACATCAGACATGACTGTAATTGCCTTCCTCTCGCCAGGGAGCTTCTTGTTTCTCATTGTGAGGTTTATTCTTTATTTTGTGTCAGGAGGGAGAGAGAGAGAGAGAGAGAGAGAGAGAGAGAGAGACGGAGTGGAGGGAAAGAGGAAGCAGGTCCTCACGTACGAAATCTAGAGAGAGAAATGGATGGATGGAGGGACAAGATGGGGAAGAAAGATAGAGATGATGGAGGGATAGAGATGCACTGATGATAAGGTGGAAGCATTGAAGGGAGGGAGAAAGGATGGATAAAGATAGGGATGAGAGAAAGAAAAATGACAGGATAATTGAATGGAGGAGAGGGGGAAGAGGTGGGGTGAAGAGAGCGCGAATTGAAAAAATGAGGAAGAGGAGGAACACAATATATGAATAAAGAGGAATATAAGATGGGGATAGATGAGAGACTGAGAAGGGGGAGATAAGGGAGAGATAGATGAAGAATACAAAGGGAGGAGTGGAGGGCTGGAGACAGAGGGATGAGATAGATAGAGGTCAAGGAATGGATGGAGAGAGAGACGGGGTGAAGGGAAAGAGGAAGCAGGGAGAACGAAAGAAGATAGAGAGAGGGATGGATGGAAGGATGGAGGGATACGATGGGAAAAAGACAGAGATGATGGATGATAAAAACAAAGAGATGACAAGGTGGATTGATGAAGGGAGAGAGACAGGATGGGATAAGATAGAGATGAGATAAGGGGAAATGAAATGATGATTGAATGGAGGAGAGGGACCGAAGGAAAGAATAGGGGTGGATATATGGAGGGAAGAGAACAAATGCAAGAGATGAATAGAGAGTGATATAGGACACAAGAGAGGATAGATGAAAGCTTAAATTGAGAGGGATCAGGGAGAGAGGGATGAAGAAAGAGGAAGGAGGGAAAAAGATACATGGGGTGGAGTGGAGGGGTGAAGACAGGGCGATGAGATAGAGAGAGGGAAATGAATTGAAGGAGATAGAGAGAGGATAGAGACAGACAGATAAAGAAGGGGTAGAGTAGCTGGGACACAGGGATGAGAGAAGGAAATGGGGGGATGAATTGTTAGATAGAAAGAGGAGAGAGGGGTTGAGGATGGAGGGAGATCAAGGGAGGTAGTAAAACATGGAGAGGGATGTATTATGGGAGAGAGGGAAGAGAAAGGCAGAATTCAAGAAGATCCTGTTTTATTCATTTATTTTGGCATTTTGCATTAGAAAAAAATGGAGGGAGGCCATTAGAAAGAATGTATGGAGAGAGTGGTGGAGCAATATGGCGAGTCGAGGGAAAAGGGGGGATGAATGAAGGCATCAGTTTCTTTTTGCTGTTTGATTTAAGTAACACCATCTTGTTCTACGTTCGTTTAACGTAATTTCAGAGTTTGTTTTGCTGGTTTGAAAAATCAGGGGGGTGCTTATATTTGTGTAAATACGGTATGTTTCATAATTTGCTAAATAAATCAGTTTGAAATCAATCTTAACTTCACAGTCAGTTGAATCTCCTTTATTGTCGCTTAATCCCATATTATCTCGCTCATCGAATTTATGCCCGAAATGAAAACTTTTGTTTAAGAATTTTTACAAATTGTTGTCTTTCATATTTCTCACATAATCTTCTGTCCGGTTTTGGACTCCCTGTGTTCACTTGCATGGGTTTTATTTAAATTCATTACTTAATATTATGCCCAGGTGTCAATTATCATGTTCATCTGTGTCTCCTTCTGCTAATTGGTTGTTACATTTAAGGCTCTGTGTTCCATTGTTTGATGCTGGATCGTTTTGGAAGTTTTAGTCTTTTTTAGTCATAAAAATTTTTGTCTTGTTTTTTTTTTTTTTTTTATCTTCCTGTCTGTTGCGTTACTCTGTCTAGATCGGTATTCTTGCTCCTGTCTTGTTCTTGCACAGTTCCAGACCGATTTTACGGAGAGTAACGTTTATTGGCTTCGAGCGGCATTCTGTATATGTTTTTGTTTGTTTTCTGTTTATTTAATAAAAGTCCTGTCCCTGCATTTGGGTCTTAGCTCCCTGCGTTCCGAAACCTGACAATCTTCCTAATGTTTCATATACTGTAAAGTTATTTAGTATTCCTGCAGCGGATTCTAGTGCTTAGCAGACGTTGGAACGCCGCACTTACACGAAGCCTTTCAAACTCGTCCTTCTTTCCTCCGATTACTCCGTGTAATTTGAGGTCAGGAAGAAAAGAGCACCCGGGGCCTGTTTTCCCCTTTTCAAAGACGACCTGGTGAACAATGCATCAACATGTGAAGATGGATACGACTGAAATGCCATTAGGCGACTATAGCTTTTAAGAACATACTTGACGCACACACACAGGATGGAGCAGAGCCGCGCCCGGGGTCACCAGAGGACGACAGACGCCACGGGAATCTTGAACTTACGGGGTTAATCACCATATATCTGATTAAAATACGAGTCATGTTTAATACTCATCATCTCTTAAGCCACTTTCATCAATTCGTTTTCAACATGGCTTCATCACTGTCTGGGTCATGGGGAGCCCCCTGAAGGCGGGACACTGGATTGCTGGCCAACCAATCACGGAGAGAGACACATTTCTCATTTTCACATATAGTTTGGGGAATTTCCCAGACTTCCCAGAATTCCGCTTTTCATGGGTGGAGTTGCTGCCTCTCAGCAAAGAGGTTGTTCACTTCAAAATGTTCATTCCAATTTACAGTCTTAAAATAATTAGCCAACAGCTTTTCCACTAAAAAGGGCGACTTAAACTACAGAAAAGATAGTTGATAATGACACGGACATTTTGACAGTATCAGTTTCACATAGTTTGACATAGATGAACAATGGACATTTTTCTTCTTCCTTAAAGACTATTTTTCCCTAATTCCGCATAGCGATTTTGGGTTGGTCTGGAACTATGAAAAGTGCTATATATATTCCAATTTACTCTTACTTTATGACAATCAGAAGTGGTGACGTTAATTCCGCTCACTGTGACTCCGCCCATTAATGATGCATTCAGACTTGTGACACAATTTTATCCATTCAATGTGACTCCACCCGTTTTTGTGACAAACAGATGTGTGACGCCATTAATTTGCTGACTTTGACTCCGCCCATTACTGCTTCAATCTGACAAGTGATTCTGTTCATTCCATTCTCTGTGGCTCCGCCCATTACAGTGATAAACAGCCGCTTGCTTGTCTGTTGTTTTGTTCCATCTTTACATATTTATCAATTATGTTTAATAATGTGCCAAAATAATCAATCTCAACTTTAAAATCAGTTGAACCTCCTTTATTGTCGTTTAACCCCGTATAATCTCATCGAATTTACGCCAAAAATAGAAACGTCGCAATACTACATTTGTATCAATGTCCAAATGAACAAACGAAATCTAGAGAGAGAAATGGATGGATGGAGGGATGGACAAATTTTACATCTGGTTTTTATATTTAATTTAATTATATTGGATTTTGTGTAGACCATATGTGAACAATGTTGTTTTCTGTTCCTTCAGGTTACACCCTGTCTCATTATGAGGCTGAAGTGTCTGGACAAGATGAGATGTTTGCGGAAGCGCTCCACTCTTCCCTTCCTGGTGGCTCTCATCACCCTCCTCCTCTTCATCAACCTTTATATGGAGGATGAGTATGTGCTGGTGAGTGTTCGCTGGAGAAGGTCTAGCTATGAGGTGTTACTTAATGTTCCAGAAATTCTAACAAAAACTCAATTTTCGCTTTTTTGGGTCACATGACAGGATACGCGTGTTCTGATTGGTTGTTGCATCTGTCAGTCAATAAGAGTTGAGATCGGTGAAATTTGCCGATGTAACTTTAGACTCAACGTTGAAGTTAGACTTTACTTTTGTTCATTTTTTTATTATAGCTAATATAATATTATATATTAAGGAGCAGCTCATATTTATTTACGGCAAACATCTTTTCTGTATTATACCGTATTATTAAAAAAATACATTTTGCTGAGATGTTTTTCGGCTCTGCTTTAATTAGCAAATGTGGTGTGTGCGATTTACACACGCTTAAAGTTTCATGATGCGGATGTGCCTTCATTATTCATAAGGCGACTTCTTGATCAGAACTTTGTGATCAGAACATGTCGCGTGTGTTTGTCTGCTGAATTATTCAAACCGTGCGCCCGGTTTGACGCGGGATTTCTACATAACCGCATTTGCTTGAAACACAAATATCATCACTGCTGGGAAATCGTCCGGCGAGAACTTTCTTTTGAAAAACATGAAATAAAAACCACAGTGTAATAGCAGTGTACAATATTTACATTAGTCGTTTATTTTCATTTCTAAGGTTTTCAACAAGACAATGTTAGCAACGGTCAATGGTCAATTGACCCATTTCATTTACAAATATTATCCGGGTTCAAGAATGTCCCAGCTTCCGATTCCAAACTGTAATGTAAAGTAAAGTACAGTAAAGTGAGTGAGATTGTCAATATGCCGAACCATATCGAAATTGGTGCTTTTAACCCCTCCAGTGAAGTGCATCAAAATATAAGCAACTTTTACTCACTACTTCACGAATATTTCATAGTAATAATTTTTGATTGAGAATATGTACTCTTTACTCAACTTCATTTAAATGGACAAGTACATTACTCGTTACATTGTTATTGTGTGCAACTGGTCTGCATCTTTTTCTACCGCGGTTAATGAGAAGATATCGCCACCTGCAGGATGCTGAAGATACAGCTTGCTATTTATGAGCTAAATCACATGAAGGTGAATTAGTGGTTGCACTTTTTTGCACATTTGAGTTTGACTGAGACAAACGTTTTGTTCTTTATTTGTCTGTTTTGTTCTGCCATTTTGAAACACTGAGGTGTTACATTTATTTTCTATATTAGGAAATTAAGCCTCATAAATAAAGTCTCATTTGAGTCTCATTTGTTACATGCTGTGGTGTTACCCAGCCTACATTCAGTAGGAGTAAAATTCTTGGCTTCTTTACGACTTTTACTCAAGTCTTCCCGTCGGTGTGGTCCTGTGTTTCAGGAGGAAGACAAGCGTCCGCTGCGAGAGACGTCGATGCAGCCGCTGAGCTCGGAGCCGTACGTTCACACCTTCAAAGACATCACCAACTTCTCTGGAACCATCAACGTGACGTACCGCTACCTGGCTGGGACGCCGCTGCCACGAAAGAGTACGTGTTCTCATGCGCCCCGAGTGAAAGAGACCGCTGAAACCCTCCATGTTTGTTGCAGAGTATCTCACCATCGGCTTGTCCTCGGTGAAGAGGAAACGAGGGAACTACCTGCTGGAGACCATCAAGTCCATCTTTGACCAGTCCAGCTACGAGGAGCTGAAAGAGATTGTAGTGGTGGTCCACCTGGCCGACTTTGACCTGGCCTGGTGCGAGACGCTAGTGCAAGAAATCTCCAGGAAGTTTGGCCACCACATCATCGCCGGACGCCTGCTGGTCATCCATGCTTCCGAGGAGTTCTACCCATCCCTGGACGGCCTGAAGAGGAACTACAACGACCCCGAGGACAGGGTGCGCTTTCGCTCCAAGCAGAACGTGGACTACGCCTTTCTGCTCAACTTCTGCACCAACCTCTCAGACTTCTACATGATGCTGGAGGACGACGTGCGCTGCTCCAGGAACTTCCTCACGGCTCTGAAGAAGGTGGTGGCCTCCAGGGAAGGCTCGTACTGGGTGATGCTGGAGTTCTCCAAACTTGGCTACATCGGGAAGCTCTACCACTCGCGAGACCTACCCCGCCTTGCCCATTTCCTGCTCATGTTCTACCAGGAGATGCCTTGCGATTGGCTCCTCATCCATTTCCGGGGTCTTCTGGCCCAGAAGGACGCCATACGCTTCAAGCCGTCCCTCTTCCAGCACATGGGCTACTACTCGTCTTACAAGGGAGCTGAGAACAAGCTCAAAGACGATGACTTTGAGGAAGACTCCCTGGACATCCCAGACAATCCACCGGCCAGTTTGTACACCAACATTAACGTCTTTGAGAGCTACGACGCCGCCAAGGCCTACAGCAGCGTGGACGAGTACTTCTGGGGCAAAGCTCCGTCCACCGGGGACTTTTACGTGATAGTGCTAAACAAGGCAGCGAAAATCAGCAAAATCAAGATCAGCACTGGAACGGACGAGCGGCAGAACGACGTTCTCCATCACGGAGCTCTGGAAGTGGGGGAGAAGGTCGTGGGAACCAAAAAGGGCCGTCAGTGCTCCTCCTACATCACGCTCGGCGAGTTTAAGAACGGCAACGTGGAGGTGGACGACGTAGACCGTAAGATCGCCTTCGACATCGAGTGTGTCCGCATCGTGGTCACGGCGAGTCAGAAGGAATGGCTGATCATTCGTAGCATCAGCCTCTGGACTACACAAGGTGCTGCTCAGTAGCGCCACCTACAGCCTACAGGCACCAGCGCCGCGTTTTTCTCTTACCGTCGACGCCAAATGATTCGTTTTTACGTATGATCAGTGAATTCAAGGCCTGAAGTTCATGGTTTGAAACGTTTTCTCATTATTAATCCAGGACGCTGGTCTGCAAAAACCTCAAGAACATTGACCAGTTAATAGTGGAGAGTGTAAGAAGAGAGCTACGGTTTGATTTCAATATTTAATGCATTTATTTATTCGGTGCTTATTTATTCTGCAGCCTAGTTTGTGTGTGTGTGTGTGTGTGTGTGTGTTCAAAAGCATCAGTGTGTGTGATTGTGTGTGAGAGTGTGTGATCAATCGCATCAGTGTGTCTATGTGTGTGCACATGTGTGAGTCAGTGATCACAAGGGTTTGCGTGTGTGTGTGTGTGTGTGTGTGTGTGTGTGTGCACATGTATGAGAGTCTGGGATCACTAGTGTTTGTGTGTGTGTGTGTGTGTGTGTGTGATTGAGTGTGACAGTGTGTGATCACTTGCGTCTGTGTGATCACTAGTGTCTGTCTGTGTGTGTGTGTGTGTGTGATAGAGTGTGACAGTGTGTGATGACTTGCGTGTGTGTGTGTGATCGATTGAGTGTGTGTGTGTGTGTGTGCAGGTGTGAGAGTGTGTGATCACTAGTGTTTGTGTGTCCTTGTGTGGTTAAATCCTATTACAGGTCGTGATAAACAATTTGGAAAGTTTGTTTTACCCTATTTTTTCCATATCATTTTCATATCGTTTTCCTGACTGTGGCTCAGCACAGGCTCCGCGAGTCAGAGGAAAGACGCATCTCACTCTCCACTCAGCGAGAAAAAAAAACAGATCAGATCAGCCGTGCTGTGATTGGACGATTCGGACCCCGCCTTCCCTCTCACGGTTCTCAAGCCCAGCACAATTTTACCAGGGTAAATTGGATTTCGTGGTGCTCATTCCTCCATAAAATTGCTCCGGCCACAAGCAGCCAGTGAGACGACAAGAGACGAGTGCTTTCTTTACTTTCTTCACTTTTAAAAGTTCTTTACTTTCCCCGGACCTGCGAACAGGTCGCACGCAATAAAGCGGCACACGTGTCATCATCACGCCATGTCGTCATATGAACGATGTGCGAGTCTTAATTGGCGTGATGTCAGCATTAACGACTTTTTTTGTCAAAATCGCCATCGTTCGCCGGTTTTCTCGAATCAGATGGCGAGTCTTTTCTGAGTCGAGCTGTAATCTGAACACGGGAAGGTTTTGTCTTCCGGACTGAAGCGTTGTTGTGGTGCATGAGCACGAGCGCCGTGGGTTTCACTGTCGTTGACTGGCGTACTGTACTTTTGTACTGTAATTTTACCATACTTCTTCCCGCGGACATGTCGCCGGCGAAGATGATGCTATGATGTAGTTCCGTCGTGTTCCTCCCGCACCGTTTGTTCTGTAAGGATATTGTAAAATGACATATATTTTTTTATATTTATCATTAGAACTGTTTGCGTTGTTTACTGTACCTGAATATACAGCGACTCAAACTCACGGCTGTGTTTGTGAAGTACGTGTTTGTGGCGTGAGCGTCACGGAATGAAGCTCAGTGGTTCTGTTCTCAATAAAGAAGGTGGAATTCCTGCTCGCTGCGGAAAATCGAGCGTTTACGATGCTTTGAGGTTGTAGATTACATCATATTACCACAGTCACACTGCACTTGTGAATCTGGGATGGTGTGGTGATGTCGTTCTGATTCGGGCTCGACGGCATTATTCAGTCTCCCGTTGGATTACGTGTGAAAGCACATGTTAGATTATTTATTTCACCAGGTACTGACTCTCGACCTTAATCCCGCTTTAAATTCACCATAACATGTCGTGACATTGGGGAAGGTCAGTGAAAATTCATAAGTCTAATCAAAACAGGCCGTTATTATGGCCAATAATGCATGTAATTACGTGCATATAAGCACCCTTGACGCTCAAAAATTGAGCACATTTCAAACATGCGCAAAAAAGCGACAAGGAGTTAAAACCAGGGAACAAACACAATCCAAACAAAATCAAAACTTTGTCAAATAATCAAAAAAATACAACGCGTAGAATGTTTAGATGTTATAACATGGTGTTTGATGCCCACATACTCATTATTATTATTTAAATTCAACTGTCTGAGAGTACACAAGGCCCAAAGAACACAGGATGTGAATATTTGCATATTTCGGGTTGGCGGCCTATTGGAGGTGGCGGTATATTTTTCAACCCTCCCTTCAAGGTGGCATTCTATTGGAGGTGGCGTTCTATTAGAGGTTGTACGGTATTTTAACAAAAGAAGTTGTATGCCATAAAATAAGTTTAAAAACCATCTAAATAAATGTTAGGGATACATGTTATAGATTTCGTTTTTTGAAATTCTGTATTGTGTGCCTGAAAATTCATGGGGTTGCTCAAATTCACAAGGTGCTTAAAATCATGTAATTATTGTAGTCAAAAAAAAGTTGTTAACTAGTCATTCAGCTGTTAGGAGTGACTCTTCACACACTCGTCAATTAAAAGCAATAACGAGCAAGGTCAAAGTATTTTTTGAAGTAACCCTGTATTATGGCTATGTAAAGATGAAAGCATAATTTATTATTGTTGTTTTAGAAAAAATATTTCAACAAGCCAACCACTGTTTTGTAACTTAATAACTACTAGTTAGTTGTTAATTGTCTTTTAATAACCAACTTTAAAAAGTCGTGATCTCGTTTCTGGGGCCTTTGTGTTCAGCCATTCACCACTTTACTTAATCCAGAAATAAGGAGGCGTTTATTTGTCTTGGATTGGTGGGTGAATTTCACATGTATGTAGCTGTAGCGTAGCTGTAGACTGTCATACTCCGTCTCCCAGAATCCCTCACCGCAAGTTTAGAATGGATTTATAATCATGGAAAGGTTTTCATTTTCAGGTGAGTGACACGTTTTTATTCTGTTAATATAATTAACAATAGTATGTAATATTAGTCAATAGTATATGAATGTCATAGTTATGTGTAGTATTAGTGAATTTATATTTTCATAAATGCGGATTCACGCAGTCCCAATAAATTCACGCAATCAATAAAGTACAAGTACTAATACAAGTACAATTACTATTCTCAGTGTTTCACTGTATAAAGAATTTCAGTTTCATTACGCGTTTGTCACACTTTTTCGTTTTAAAATCAATCGTATTATACATCGGTATACATATTGTATCATCACAAAATGTACAAAAAAACAAAAGTGTACTCAAGTACTTTACACCTCTGCTTTCAAGCTTCATTCACAAGTTTTTCTCTTTACTATTCGCTTCTCGTACTCGAAACATTTAACACGGCACTGAAACTGAATGTGTAAAAGCCGCAGAATCGGATTCCACAAGCGTTTGACCAATTGATCATCTCCTGCCTATTTTCATCCAGAACTGTAATGGATTTAAATGTGAAAGCGTGCTCTGCGTTTTCTACTGGATATTTCTGGATAATAGTGTGTGATGGATGTGGAAAACAGCAGGAGACGAACGCAACACGCCGTTTTAATCTTGCGTAAGATGGCGGTTTTAATTAAACGTCTCTGTGGATTCAGTCGCCTGCCAAACGTAATGTGTAACGTAATATTTCATGTAATGTGTGTGTTTCTTCACTGGTGGCGATGGAAAAATGTGCAGGACGCAATCAGACGAACTTGCCAAGCCAATTTTTGTTCAAAAAGTGAATCACAATACCATTTCTCACGATAACGGAATTTTAAGCATCTGAATCGTGCTTATGCTTTCCAAGTTAACGGCAGAGGTGTAAAGTGAACCTGAAAATCATATTTTGAGTAAAACAACTCTTTACTCTTTGAGTAAAAGTACTCTATTATTATTTACTGTAGAAATTACTCCAACTTACAAGTCTCCTAATCCAAGAAGACTCCAGTAAATTATATAAAGACTTGAGTCTTGTGACTGAAAACTTGAGGAAATGACTTGTGTAAATGATGTTGAGTACTTGAGTAAAATTATGATTTTAGAACTTGCGTATTTTTTTATTTTATTTATGGGGTTTTATTTCCTAACATAGAAATTAAATATAACACCTCAATGTTTCAAAATGGTAGAACAAAATCGATAAAAAAAGACATCAAACTCAAATATGGAAAAAAAGTGTAACTGCTAGCACATTTAGCTGATAAAAAGCATCCAGTATCTTCAACATTTATTATTATTATTATTGTTATTATTATTATTATTATTATTATTATTATTATTATTATTATTATTATTATTAATGTTATTAGTGTCCATTCAAATGTAGTGGAGTAAAGAGTACAGATACTCAATCACAAATGTAGTCAGGTAGAGAGTAAAAGTTGCTTATATTTTTGATACTCAGTACAAGACCAAAGTAGCCAAAAAATACTTTTGTAACATGGTAACAAAGTCCAATTACTCAAGTACTTTACACCACTGATTAGCAGGTTTCAGGCCAGAGTTCCATAGAGATCTTTAGATTGCGCAGGACATCATGTGGTATTTTAGACATCATCTATATCTCCAGCAGACTGCTGAAGGAACAGTGGGTGTTTTATTGCAAAGCAAGCACTTTCCGTCGGCTGTGGACCGAGCAGAACTGTCCTTCAAAGTGGAGTGGAACTAATGCTGAGGTGAGTCCATGTGGCAGGCGAGATATGTAGGAAACCATAGCTAATGTGCATTTTAAAAGCTGTCAGAATGGCCCAGAAAAACCAATATGCCGTAATAACTCCTGGCCCCGCGCGGAGCATCAGCCAATCGATTGGCGGTTTCCATGGCAGCGGGCTTGGTAAATAAGGCAGAGCTGTGCTATCAGATTGAGAGACTCGTCCTTTTCCCACACCGTCGCTGAAGCCGATCCCCAACAGCTAATCAGTCCAGATGCTAATACCTTCAGAGACGCCGAGCAAGAACCAATCGATTGGCCGGCTTTTTTCTGTTTTCAATGGAGTTTAATATGAAAGTACTTTCACTTCGATCCCACTCCAACTTCAGGCTGATTTTTCCATCATCTCGACAGTGGAGCTATAGATTTTTCAGCGCTCCTATGTCACAATAACGCAAAATAAACAAAAAATAATGAGTTGTGAATCGCTGTCTGAAAGGTTGTTCTTCAAGAACTTAGTTGTCAGGTGAAGAATACTATTTTTCAAAATCCGAATGTTTATGATACATTAATGTTCTCAGTATTACAGTATATAAATACAGTATAAGCATATAAATATATAATATACTGCCAATATATTGGGCGATAATTTGATAAAGATAATTACTGCAATATCTAACTTCCTACGATAAAGATAATTTTAATGTGAACTTTGACAATAAGACAATGGCAATTGATAAGTGTTTGAAAATATCTTCACACTGTAATCCTTCGCAGATCGAATTCCCACATGGGAATCCTTTGTGGATTTTACGACAATGTCACATATGGAGAGCAGAGTGTGAAAAATGATCGCCAGAGCACAATCAACGCGGTGGCCACGATGAGCTTGAAGGTCACAAACGTTGTTCAGAAAAGTCGCTCCACTTGTATTGTCACGCCAAAATGTGCTAGATGCAAGTTAGGCCCCGCCCCAAACTCCATACATACATACATACCAAACTGAAGAAGCCCTCCTACGTTCACGAGGTTTCATTCTGAAATATGGAATCATATTAGTGGCAAAAATTTAAAACGTAAATTTCTAGAAACAAACAGAAATGCAGTACAATTTCTTATCGTTTTCTATTATTCTCTTGACATTTTTACTTTTTTCACAAAAATGCTCGTTTTGGGCTGGAAATGCTTTTTTGCGGTATTGAAAACATAGAAGCAGGCCAAGATGCAAAGGTGAAATTTCTCATTAAAATCTTATGGATTTTATCCATCGTTTCTTTGTGTCTTCTATGCCTAAAACAAGGTTTTCAACAAGATTTAGCTGAAATTGCACAGAAAGGCTGGTTTTGGGCTGAAAATGCTTTTTGCGCCATTTAAAAACAAAAGGCAAAAGTGAATATCTCATTAAAACTGAATTTATCATTCGTTTCTTAGTGTAAAATGTTTTTAACAAGAATTATCTTAAATTGTCTTTTCTTAGAGTTTTTTTACGTTTCGTTTTTTGGCACTAGTTTCCTGTGGGAGCGGTCCTTACTCTGATTGGCTGGTGGGAATGACGCTTTTTCGTCGTTTTTTAGAAGTCTACGTTTGACATTTTTGGCACTAATACTTCCATACGGCAATAAGACCAACTTAAATAACCAACTCCGCTACAACTCTGAATCTCCATTGCGTTTTAGTCAGCTGCCGCCAATCTTCCCATGTTTGCATTACGGAAAAAGCAGTAATTCAGAACTTCATTGGACAATACACACTTTTATGAAGGTCAGATTGTAAATACAGTCATCTCTTTATTATCTGCATTGTGTTCTCACCAGCGCTATTGTCATTGTGTTTGATCTGTTTTTGGTTCCCGGAATGGAAAAACGGTTTAAGGGGCTTGTGATATGAATGTCAGAGGAAGATGTGATGAAGAGGACGGGAAAGAAAAGCATGAGCAGATTGATGGGTAAACAAAAGGCCGTAAAAAGCTGTTCCCCGAGGAGGAGAAGCGCTGTAAACAGAAATGTAGGTGATGAATGGATTGTAATAAGCCGGCGACTGTCGGGCGGCCGCTGATCTAAGGTCCCTCTGCGATGAGGAGGATGTGATCGCCGTGTTGATGTCTTCCAAAGCCAGAGTGTCATTGAGAAACAAACTCTCATGTTCCATCAAACCACCTCTGCACTTCCTGTTCACACAGAGATGACAAAAAAACTATGTTATAACGCTGTAATAAGAAGGTTACAATTACAACTCGCAATTACGACTCAACATTTTACGAGGGCGTTAAATGCAACAACCCAGCTTGTTTTGGTTTGAAGCGTAATTCATGGTGTTATATAGCAAATAGCGTCGAATTTTCCTAGTTGATCGAAATTTTTTCTTAAATATGCGTGTAAAACAATGTTTACTTTGTTGGAATGAATTTTTTATTTAAGTACCATTTAAATAAAAATATGAATATATATAGTAAATATATATATATATATATATATATATATATATATATATATATATATATATATATATATATATATATATATATATATTTACACACACACATTTTTGACAAGACAAAATATAAATACTGTTAATCAGTACATCAACACAAAGATGTATCTATTTATTTGTAATATATATTAATATACATTTTATATATGTATATATATATGTGTGATTTTTTCATATATCTAACAAAACAAAATTTCACATGTATAACTAAATATATCCTGATGGTATAGTTTACACAAATGTAGCTTTTTACTTCACAAAATGGAATTTTTTTGTAAATATAATGATTAACTTTTTTAACTGTTACGAGACAATTAAGTTGTACCAACTAACAAACCAGGTGAACTGGAAAAGCAACAGCTGGTTTCGTCAAAAACCGCCAAGCCAAAGTCTGACAAGCTACTGTGCTAATCCCAGGGGGCGCTGTTTTTTCTTAAGCCTTAAATAACGTTATCATGATATGATTTGGAAAGATTTGCTATTGACTCCATGAAACACCAGGTCAGGTAAAAAGTGCACATGATGTTTCTGTGGAGGTTGAGATTCGCCTGGAGGAGGACGGATAAACCAGATCAAAACGAGACCTTCGCTCCCAGCGCGATAAGAACAAAGACTGGGAAGTCATTAGCTGGTTTGTCTGGCGGCGTCAAGCAGGTGTTTATCTGCGGACCTCTGGTCATCGTTTTGGCGCCGCGAGCTGCTGAAGAGGCAGGAAGTGTCACACAGGAAGTGACGCTGGCGAGTAATTAATGTGGTTTATCCCGCGGATCCCCTCGGCGTGTCGATCTGGGCTCCGGACGGCTCCTCTACGCCGCTTTCATCAGTAAACCATTAAAGTTTCATAAGTATTAACTACCGTCTGATGACACCAGGCCTCCATGGAGCCGCGGCGTGAAAGCGACGCCACAGTGATGGATGGCTGTGTTTTCATCGCCTGGGAGACGGTGACATTAGGAGGGAGAAGATACGAGCCGGAAGAGTCGAGGAGAAGCTGCTGTTGAGGGAAATAGACATGTGATCTTTTTACAAGTCCATTCAACACTATTAATGAATACAGTCGACTCTGGCTAAATGGGCCACCCGTTAAAGTCTAAGAAATCATAAAGTCTAAATCATATCTCAACGCAAATTTGTGCCGTTTTATTGGCACAAAAAAGTTGCTTTATTTGGAGAAATCCTAAAGTCTGAATCATATCTCATAACACAATTTTTTGCCACTTTATTGGATTGACGAAGTCGTTTCATTGGGAGAAATTTGTGCCGCTTTATTGGGACAAAAAAGTCACTTTATTTTGAGAAATCCTATAGTCTGAATCACATCTCATAAAGCAAATGTGTGCCGCTTTATTGGGACAAAAAAGTCACTTTATTTTGAGAAATCCTATAATCTGAATCATATCTCATAAAGCAAATTTGTGCCTCTTTATTGGGACAAAAAAACGTATCATTGGGAGAATTCCTACAGTCTGAATCATGTTTCATAAAGCAAATTTGTGCTGTATTATCGGGTCAAAAAAAGTTGCTTTATTTGAAGAAATTCTAAAGTCTAAATCATATCTCATAAAGCAGGGGTGTCCAAACTTTTTGATTCGCGGGCCACATTGGGTTCTAACATTTGACAAAGGGGCCAGACCGGGCTCGAGGGAAAAAAATACACATTTTAGGATATACACATTTTTGTATATAGTTTAGTATTTAACATTAAATAGTGTTTATATTCTATTTAAAAATGCATTCCAAAAAAAAACAGATATAATACTAAAATGCAAATAAAGTGATTTAGCATTTTAACTGCTTTTTAAAATGTTTTCATAAATAAAGCAATAAAAACCTTCATAATGGAACATTGAAAAAAATATATATGATTTTGATTTAATTTTTTACAAGCTCGGGTGGTCGTGGTGAAACAAACCGTATTCGTTTGAGATGTGTGTGTTGGTGTGTTCATGTGTTCACGCGCTGAACCGCTCCGAGAGCGTTTGAAAGAGTTAAACGAGGCAAAAGAGCCGAATCTATGAAAAGAGCCAAACTTCCCATCACTATAATGAAGACCTTCTGTGCGAAAACACTGCTGCGTGCTGTGACGGACCAAACGGATTGGTCGAATTTGCGGTAAATTTGCGGTGATTGGATGAAATTGCAAGGTCGCAAATAAATCGTGGGGTTTCGCTGAATTCGCGTGATTTGGCGCGAATCCTGGAGGGACTGAATACTGGCCTGATTACATTCATTTTAGGAATCAAGTCGCTGGCCGGTCAAAATTTAGGGCCGCATTTGGCCCCCGGGCCGGACTTTGAACATGCCTGTCATAAAGCAACTGTATGCCGCTTTATTGAGACAAAAAAGTCGCTTTATTGGGAGAAATTGTAAAGTCTCAATCATATCTCATAAAACAAATTTGTGCCGTTTTATTAGGACATAACAGATGCTTTTTTTTTTTGGGAAAATGGCCGTGTTTCAATTTCGGTTAACCAGAGTGGATTGTATGTGAAAAGTGTCAAAAACATCTGATACAATCACTTAAATGATCTTAAATGACCTGTAAGGGAGAGAGTAAATGTCTGTGTGTCCTGCTCTGTGATTGGTTGTCCAAAAATCCAGTGGGTGTGTCTTTTTGGCTAATTTTGGCTAAGCAACAGAAACATTTGCGTATTATTTTCGTAACTAATTTCCTTTTCGAAATAAAAAACAATGATTCTCCAGATCAATCGCCCATTATCTATCATGATTACGCAATCAATCGTGCTGGTTATCATAACCGATGCTCAACTATAATCTACACGCCGATCATTTCTAGCCGTATAATTGTCGTTTTTCTTTAACAGATAAGAATGTTTTCGACTTCCTGTGCATCCAAGTCACAGATCAATTCACCATCATGGAGACATTTGGCCAAATACCGATCCATAATCATCCAGCAATCGGGGAAATATTCCACAGCTTCAATACCAGCTGATCAATACCAGCTGCTTTTGCGCCTGAAGCCGGTGCTGGTGCTGATGCTGATGCTGACGAGCATCTCACTCCCGTTGTTACACAAAGCTCTTCTCTCTCTGTAAGTGCAGTGTCTCTCTCCATTGTTACGGCCTTAATTAAAGATTAATGGCGAGGTTTTCCCCGCATGTGGAGAGGAGATAGCTCTTTTCCCAAGGCTTCCCTTTAAAAGCAGCGGTGGATCCTGAAAGACAGAGAAGCTGTGGAGAACAAAGCTTCTCTGGCTCTGGCGGATGGATCCACGTTACCTGGCCCTCACCGGGCCTGTGATATCCAAGTCCAGACCAGCGCTTTTCCATTTTTTCCGCAATCAGTCGCTTTATTTCCTCCCTGGTGACGATTGCCATCATCAGGCTTTTAATGGCTCTGCTTGGGGCTTGTCTGAGACCATCAGGCTTCTTTCTTCTCTCTCTGGAGGGAGACCCAATGCTGGGAAAGGTTGAATTGGATTTTGCTATAAAAGTCTTGGTGCATTAGGAGCTTGTGTTGCTAGTTTGTTAAACTAGCCAAACATGTTGCTAAATTTCCATGAAAACCTTTCTTGCATCGTTTTTTCTACCGCAGTGAATTTCATGAGCGGACGAGGTGATATCGCCATCTGCAGGATGCTAAAGGTACTGGATGCTATTTATGAGACTGCGAACGTGAAATAGCGGTTGCACTTTTTTGCACGTTTGAATTTGACTGAGACTGACTTTGGGGTTTTTTTCTATTGCATTTATGCAAATAAAAAAAGCTAACTTTTTTTTTTACATTTCTGGTTTAAACTAGTTATGTGTTACAGTAAGTGTTTCTGTGTGACAAATGTTTCTTTATTTCTGTTATTAAGTTAATAAAAACCAAAAGTAAATAAAAGCATTTTTGCATTTATTTGTGATTGCTCCTCACTAGAAATGTGGAAAAATTAACGCTTATATTTTCATGTATTTCTGAAATCGGCAATCATAAGCACCCCGGAAGTATTTGAGCCACAAAAGTTGGAAAAAAAAACAGGTCCTTATATTCCAGTAAATATGGTATTTTGTTTAATTTCTAATAGCATTTAATTTCCATATTAGGAAATAAAAACTCATAAATAAAGAGTTTTTTGTTTTTCACATTTCTTTGTGTTTTTGAGCCTAAACTCAGCACGAGTAAAATACTCAAGTTCTTTTAAAATTGAATACGACTTTTAGTCAAGTTTTCTAGGAATTAGTGACTTGTAACTTGTAATGGAGTAATTTTTTCAGGTATCTGTACTTTTACTCAGGTAAACCCAAATCCCCCCCGGGCCCCACAACTTAACGCTGCCCACTTCTCCGGGATGGTGTGTTCACTTTTTCGGATGGTAAAATGCACAGTACGATTTAGTGGCGCACTTATATCACCTCACTCACTCACTTTCTCTCTTTTCTTTCCTAATTTCGCTCATTGTTGGGAGACGGTGAGATGAATTAGTGGCGTGTTTCTCCCGTCACTTAACACCGGCCCCACAAAAGCACTTTTCTTCCGGCCCGAGCTGAATGATGGAGTCCATATGCAGGGCCTAATTATTTACTCTGCTGGCGGAGAACAAGGTCGTGCTTGTTATACCATCATCCAATTCACACAATCAGATTCGATCCTCACAATCAGATTTCTCACAAAGAGAACTAATCTCGTTCTTTCACAAGCAATTATCTTGACGTGAGCGGCCGGGTGGAGATGCGCCGCCCGGTCCAGATGAAGGCAGTGACTTTCATTTTGCATCAAGCCTGGAGAACCACGGGTAACTTAAACTGTCAATCTGTGGTTCTGTTGGAAAACCGCAGCTAAATTAAAGAGACCTGTGGCTCTGGATCGCGGCCAATACAATTAAGAGGCGGGGCAGATGATGCGGAGGGGGGCTGGATTTCCCCGGTGTCCCACCTCAATTCACGACCTTTTACCCGGCAGGAGGGACAATTTATGTGGGACTTTAATGCAGCGACACTTTTTCCTGAATTAGTTATGCCTTCTCTATAACTAATAAAAAAGTCCATTAACTCTGCATTAATAATTAATTAGATCTTGTGTTCAGGAACTTTTTGGGATTGAGGTTTCGTTTTGTCAAACACTGACTTGTCATCGTTCTTTCATTTTTTTTTAAACAAGGCTCAGTTTGTCAAAAGGTTTGACTTTTTTATTCAAGACACGCCTCCTTCATGGTGGGCATCATTTATGACACTCCTTCATGACAGACATTAATCAGGACACACCTCCTTCAGATACACTACTTCCATGACACACCTCCTTTATGAAGGGCATTAATCTTGACACACCTCCTCCATTACGGGCATTAATCATGACACGTCTCCTCCGTGATCGGCATTAATCATGACACGCCTCCTTCATGACGGGCATTAATCATGACACGCCTCCTTTATGATAAGCTTTAATCATGACACACCTCCTTCATTACGGGCATTAAATGACACACCTCCTCCATGATCTGAATTAATCATGACACGCATCCTTCATGACGGTCATTAATCATGACACGCCTCCTTCATGATACACTACTTCCATGACACACCTCCTTTATGATAAGCTTTAATCATGACACACCTCCTTCATTACGGGCATTAAATGACACGCCTCCTCCATGATCGACATTGATCATGACACGCCTCCTTCATGATACACACATTCTTCATGACCCAAGTTCTTTTTGATGGGCGTTATTCTTGACACGCCTACTTCATTGCGGGCATTATTCATGACATGTCTCCATGATGGGCATTAATCATGACATGCATCCTTCATGAACAGCAATACTCATGACATGCCTCCTGCATGACGGGAATTATTCATGACATGCCTTGTGCATGACGAGCATTGATCATGACACGCCTTCTTCATGATACACAACTTTCATGACACACCCCCTTCATGATGGGCATTAATCATGACACGCCTCCTTCCTGACGGGCATTATTCATGACACGCCTCCTTCTCAATACACAACTTTTATGACACACCTCCTTTATGATGGGCATTAATATAATTAATAAAGGGCAAGAAGGAAGCATGCCAGTAATGAAGAAGTCACAACACACCTACTTCATGATGAACATTAATCCTGACACACCTCCTTCATAATCAGCATTGATCATGACACGCCTCTCTTATGATGGGCATTGATAATGACACGCCTCCTTCGTGAAGAGCATTGATCATGACACGCCTCCATGATGAGCATTGATCATGACACACCTTCTTTATGATGAGCATTGATTATGACACGCCTTCTCGATACACAACTTTTATGACACACCTCATTTCTGATGGGCATTAATCATGACACGGCTTCATGATACACAACTTTCATGACACGCCTCTTTCATTACGGACCTTAATCATGACACCTTCTTTATTATGGGCATTATTCATGACACGCCTCCTTTATTAAGGGCAAGAAGGAAGCATGACAGTAATGAAGAAGTCACAACACACCTACTTCATGATGGACATTGAGACAGTTAAAACTGTGAAAAGCGCCCTAAAAATACTCACTATTATTATTATTATTATTAATCCTGACACGCCTCCTTCATAATCAGCATTGATCATGACACGCCTCTTTCAAGATGAGCATTGATCATGACACGCCTCCTTCATGATGAGCATTGATCATGACACGCCTCCTTTATGATAAGCATTGATCATGACACGTCTCCATGACAGGTATCAATCATGACACGCCTCCTTCATGGGCGGAGTTCTAGCTCTGTCAGTTAACGCTACAGCAGACATTGAGCTGAAATATGTGCTTCAAATCAACAGAATCTCTTGAGAATGACGTTCAGAACAAATCCAAAGTTTTTCTGGAGGATAAAACACAACACATAAACTGAGATTACTTGGATATAAAAAGAAAATCTCGCCATTTACATCGCCCAAGGAAGGAAAGCATTGGCGCATAATAAATGGAGCCTGAAATCCCCGAGCGCTGGGTGTCTCTGGCTGTTTGTGCTGTGTCGGGCCTTTCTGAAGGATGCAGCGCTTGTTTTCGTCTTTGACTCCATCAGCAGGCAATAAAGTGACTGACAAACAAGACAGGACAAGAATGCGATCAATGCCTGCGGAAATGCTAAAGAAAGAAACATATGTTTAAAGTTCACCGCTTTTTATTGCAATCTCACAATTGCAGTTTGGAGGTTGATCACAATCTGTTCCGTGGAAATGGTCATAAATCGTCAGTCAGAACTGGAAATTGGTGATTGGTGGAATCATTTGGTGGAAATGAGCACAAATTAGCCAATTGTGTCGTCAAAATTGCCAAAATTGCAGTTTAAATTGCCAATCGTTCCACCAAATATGCCCCAAGTCAAAAAAGTCCCCAGTCGTACTTTTTGGAAATCATTGCCAATCGTATTTTAGATGTGGTCATGAATTGGCATGGATACTTTGGAAATAAATAATTTTCGTCATGGTTTTGGACCATTTCCCCATTTTTGCTGCTTATTGTTGATTGTTTTCAGCTGTGTCTCGTTTCCTGTGTGCTATATATGTAGATTTCCTCCATGCTACTGGTAGGATTTTGGCTTTAGTTTTTTTCTGACTTTGTGCATTTTAGCTAGTCTTTTTGGAATCTGACTTTTTTCAGTGTTCTACAAATGTCAGCGGATGTTTTTTGTTGTTGTTGTTTTTGAATTTTGGATCATTAAACCAAAGTTTTTTTCTCTTCAAATTAATTTTGGATTTTTTTTACTTGTTTCTTGTAAATTTTGTCCTTGTAGTGTTGACAGATTTTTGCTTATTATAATCATGAAAACCAAGTAAATCGGCAATTATTTAGTGGTACCGTGGAAAGTGCCGCAAATTGTCAGTCATATCATGGAAATTGCCATAAATTACCCTGAAAAGTCATCAACAATCACCCCATGATTGTTCTGAAAATCTATCCTCAATAATATCATGGGTATTTCTATTAAAAATCCAATCAAACCGTAGAAAATGCCCTGAATCTCAATCAAATTGTGGAAATCTGTATAATTGACGCTGAAACTATAGATCATCAACAATCATACAGTGGAAATGCAGAGTATATAATGGCAATTGCCGTAAACTGCCAGTCATGACTGTGGAATTGGTAGATCTTATCACAGATTCTATTATGAAAACCGTTTTTGCTTATCAGCCTCAAAAAATATCATGGCGATTGCTCTAACCACCATGCTAATACACCATGCTTCATAAATTCCAACTCATGTAAGAGTAAATTGTGTATCATCAACAATCCTTCCATGAAACAATCCATTAATCGCTGATCATATTGTGAACTTTTTTCTATCATCTGCAATAATATTACCAAACACGCAAACAAGCTAAATTGTAAAACATGCCACTTGTAGAACATCAACAATTGTATCACCAATCCAATGGTGAAAATCATTGATTATGGTCAACCATGATCGTGGAATTTCAACAATTCCCACACTTGACAGTCCTGTTGTACAATAGATAGGCCTCAACCTCGGCCGATTGTTACAAATTGGTCAAGCTCTCGTTGACCAAGAACACTCGTTGATGAATGAAATGTCACATTGTTGCTCAGTGAAAAACGGATATTCTCATCTGTGCTTTATTTCTTCTTAGCTGAGTGGAAGAGAAGTCGAAATCATCATTCCTGTCAATGGAAGACGCCTTTCTGAAGTTTTGTTTTATTGCGCTAGTCTCTACTGCCCTCTGCTGGTCACTAAAAAAATTTTTGCTAAATGATTTAGTTCTGTCTTTTTTTATTTTCAGGGTCATAATAACGAAATAGAAGAATATCAAATCTATTCTTATTAACTGATCATGACTCTTTAAACTAATTACTTAACGGTATTAGTAATTTGAATTAGCATCAGGCAAAATGAGAAATTGATTGCAATATTTTATCGGTTCCATTTCATTAAGTGAGAGGAATTTTTGTTAAATATAGTGCGTGTTACGTCCACAATATTTATTGACTTTAGTGAGACTATTGGGTTTACTCGTCAAATTCTAGTGATTCTTCTCTTGTTAATAACATTTCTTTTATTTGGTTCATTTGTTAAAATATTTGCCGTACAGTCATAATAAACCATATTTCATCACGGTTATAATTGTTCGTAGGAAATTAACTTCTCACGTGACAACATTGATTATCATTAAAAATAAATTTAGAAATATGACAATATTGAGAAATATTGAAAAAAAAAATATATATATATATGTTTTCGGGTGATTAATTTCTCAGTATATTTCAGATATAAGGCTGAAATGAGCGAAACGCATATGATTTCAACAATTATCGTTTAATTGCATTGGAAAAAATATACATTAAATAAATATACTTCTTGAATTCATTGAGGATTTATTTACACGGGGGACAAGAACAAGGACACAGAACCACACAAACGGACGCCACGACGGGGGAGTATCGACATAAGGAGGGTTAGTGTCAGTAATACGCGCTTCTCTTCAGGATATACGGTCTTCGGGACTTGTTGGTGCGCAGCTGCCTCTTCAGTATATAGGGTGATTTCCTCTTCAGCGGTCTGTCGCTGTTTTCCTCCACATACTCCTGCTCGGCATCGTGAAGCTGTGAGAGAAAGACCGTTACTGTAATCGGCCCTCGGATCGGTTCTGATGGATCCATATAATGGACACTGCTAGTCATCATTTTTTTCTTTTTAAAGACTTTTTCACATAGCGTCTTTTGGTCTCGGACTAAGAAAAGCGCTATATAAATAAACTAGAACTTGATCTGATCCGTTATCTAGAAATGTCCTAATGCCCAGATAATCAAGGCTAGACTCACGTCTACTTGAGTAAATTATACAGTGCATGTTTCAGGATACATGTGTGTATATATTTGTAACATTTCTTTAAAAATTTTTAAATTATGAATACTCTTTAGATTTGATTGTTTCCTGTTGTCTACTTTCTACTGTAGATTGTACTGCTGCTGCAAAGGTGTCTGTCAATTCAATTCAAATTGCCTCTTTTCTTTGCTTCAGAGTTTTTTCGGCTACTTTGTACTGCGTTTCAAAAGGAACTCTTACTTGGCTACATTTGTGATGGAGTATCTGTACTCTTTACTCCAATACAATTGAATGGACACTTACTGTTCCTTGTTACATTGTGATTGTGCGCGACAAGTCTGCATCTTTTCTACCGTGGACGAGGTGATACCGCCACCTGCAGGATGCTGAAGGTACTGGATGCTGTTTATCAACTAAATCACGTGAACGTGAATTGGCGGTTGCATTTCTTTGCACATTTGAGTTTGACTGTGACTGAGTTTTTGTTCTTTTTTATTTACCTTTCCGAAACATTGAGTTGTTTTAATAAGAAATTTAATAAAATAGGCCTTGTCTTTTGGTGTTGTTTTTTTTTAGCCTAAAATCAGCACTAGTAAAATACTTCAGTTCTTTTAAAATAGGATACTTTACGACTTTAGAAGTCTTCTTGGAATTGGTGACTTGAAATTGGAACAGTTTCTACAGTAAGTTATAATGAGGCAGTTTCTACGGTAAGTTGTAATGAGGCAGTTTCTACAGTAAGTTGTAATTGAGCGGTTTTTACAGTAAGTTGTAATGGGGCAGTTTTTACAGTAAGTTGTAATGGAGCAGTTTTTACAGTAAGTTGTAATGGAGCAGTTTTTACAGTAAGTTGTAATGGGGCAGTTTTTACAGTAAGTTGTAATGGGGCAGTTTTTACAGTAAGTTGTAATGGGGCAATTTTTACAGTAAGTTGTAATAGGGCCGTTTTTACAGTAAGTTGTAATGAAGCAGTTTCTACAGTGAGTTGTAATGGAGCAGTTTTTACAGTAAGTTGTAATGGGGCAGTTTTTACAGTAAGTTGTAATGGGGCAATTTTTAAAGTAAGTTGTAATGGGGCAGTTTTTATAGAATGAGTTATAGTGGCAAAATTTACAGTATGATGTAAATGGGCCGGTTTTTTCCGGTAGTTTTAATTCAGTAAGTTTCTACAGTGAGTTGTAATGGAGCAGTTTTTACAGTAAGTTGTAATGGGGCAGTTTTTACAGTAAGTTGTAATGGGGCAATTTTTACAGTAAGTTGTAATGGGGCAGTTTTTACAGTAAGTTGTAATGAAGCAGTTTCTACAGTAAGTTGTAATGGAGCAGTTTTTACAGTAAGTTGTAATGGGGCAGTTTTTACAGTAAGTATTTTTGGGGCAGTTTTTACAGTAAGTTGTATTGGGGCAGTTTCTACAGTAAGTTGTAATGGGGCAGTTTTTACAGTAAGTTGTAATGGGGCAATTTTTAAAGTAAGTTGTAATGGGGCAGTTTTTACAGTAAGTTGTAATGGGGCAATTTTTAAAGTAAGTTGTAATGGGGCAGTTTTTACAGTAAGTTGTAATGGAGCAGTTTTTACAGTAAGTTGTAATGGGGCAGTTTTTACAGTAAGTTGTAATGGGGCAATTTTTACAGTAAGTTGTAATGGGGCAGTTTTTACAGTAAGTTGTAATGAAGCAGTTTCTACAGTAAGTTGTAATGGAGCAGTTTTTACAGTAAGTTGTAATGGGGCAGTTTTTACAGTAAGTATTTTTGGGGCAGTTTCTACAGTAAGTTGTAATGGGGCAGTTTTTACAGTAAGTATTTTTGGGGCAGTTTTTACAGTAAGTTGTATTGGGGCAGTTTCTACAGTAAGTTGTAATGGGGCGGTTTTTACAGTAAGTATATTTGGGGCAGTTTTTACAGTAAGTTGTATTGGGGCAGTTTCTACAGTAAGTTGTAATGGGGGAGTTTCTACAGTAAGTTGTAGTGAGCAGTTTCTACAGTAAGTTGTAATGGAGCAGTTTTACAGTAGGTTGTAATGGGGCAGTTTTTACAGTAAGTTGTAATGGGGCAGTTTTTACAGTAAGTTATCCGTAATTTTACTCTAGGTGGGGTTTTCAGGCACATCCATCCACACTGGTGTGTTTTCCATCACCTGTCTAGGTTGCAGGACTCTGCAGAAATTCTGGAGCTCGCGCATTTCTTGAAGCGTCTGCATGAGTCTGTCAGAGACTCTCTGCTCGTAGTCGGTGTCGGTGTCGGAATCGGAATCGTCCCGCTCCTCTTCACTGCTCCAGGACTCCCGCCACGACGTGCCCAGGCTGCTTAGCATCCCGCACACGTCCTGTAGAGAAAGCTGCCACAAGGGGGCGCTGCGCTCTATCGCCTTTACCTGCGGACACACAGTGCGCCATTTCTACTGCGTCCGCGCTAAGACTGATGAACTTTCTGTCGCTTTTACAGGATCGATTGATGGAGGAAAGGTCGACGGGTAATCTAATTTATCCAGTAATTTTTGATTATTGTTTCAGACCAGTAAAATTTGCATAAATAGTGTTGAATTGACTCGGACTAATGGGATCATCGTCGTGATTTGATACGCTGATCATAATGAGATATTCATTTAAAAAGTGTAGCTTTACTGCAAAATGTCAAAGTTTAGGTATTGTGTTTCTCTCACATTATTGAATTCCTGATCACTGACTTGCACTTATCTCAAGGTTTTATGTTCTCACGGCCTAATCGTTTATTCTTTATGTTTTCTTGCGATCCTGAAGAAAGCATAAAACAATGTGTGCGATAAACAGCCGTAGCATTAAATCCAAAACAATGAAAGTAACGTCATCCTTTGCCTGTTTTATTTCATTTAAAATCTTTGGTCCATCTTCCATCTATTGTTCAGCTCCATCACGCGATCTTTAGAAATGAACCCTGAATTCATTGATTTCCATGAGCATTTGTGTGTGTTCTGAAGTGTTTCCGAGCGGGTGCGTTGTGAGGAGGATGCTGGTACCTTTGAAGCGAGGATGCTCCTCAGAAGCACTTTCTCCTGCTCTGGATCTGAGGAGAGAAAGCAAGGCATCAAAAAAAAAAAACTACATCCATGCTTTTGTCTGCAGAAGTGCGTCTGAGTCTCACTTCCATTTCCATTTGATGTGAAGGAAAAGTTCACCGGGTTCGAGAGTCTCGCTCCTGCTGGAATATTATATTATTTGGACACATGAAGCACCAAATTTGGCTGGAGACTAAAGTTTTTTCTTTAATTTAATAGAAGCTTAGAAGGCGTTTAACTCAATCACAGACTAGCTGTGATACGTATTCAACCCACAATCTGCCAGAAATTAAACTCCAATTCTGTACATTTCAAGATTTGTATTCAATTTCAAATTTGGACTTTCTCCTAATCTTTCTTTTGCTTCAAATGATAAAGCTGCTCTTTTTTAAACGGCTAAAGATAAATTGAATTTTGACGCAAACCTACAAAAGACCTACCTGAACACAGTCCGTTACACAATAACAGCATCAGCACCACAGACGTCAACAGCATCTGCATTTTCTTGATAGTCCCAGAGTCTCTGTACAGTAGAGGGCCCGGTTCCATAGGGTTAGAGGTCAAAAAGCGAGCAAAAGTGGGATGGACGTTCTCTCCTCTCTTTCCACCCTGGTGCTGGCGTCTTCTCCCGGCTTTCTCTGAGATGTAGTGAGGAACGATGGGCTCCATTCCACCCGGCTTATAAGAGCCTCTGTGATGTCAGAGGAGCCGCGCTGTCGTTCCTACCCCTCCCATATCTATCTTCATATCTCCCCCGCTTCATCCTGTGTCATGGTGACATCAGCGCACCTCACAAACACACGCCAACTACTTAGTTGGTTGACGTCAAAACATCCATAGCTGCTCTTTTGGTGTTCCTCTCCATCTTCTGATGGGTTTCTGGAAGCGTGAAGCCTCCAGATGTGATCGGTCTGTGTGATGGATGCGGAGATGGTTTGCAACACGCTTTTCTCATGTTGTTCTTCGGCTCCTCGCTCTCAGACGCCGTTTGTTTTTGAGCTGAGAAAGACCTTGAGACATTCTTTCGGCACTGTGTGTAATGAACCGCTCGAAAAAAATCGAAATGTTCTGTCCTTAAAACTCACAAGTCACCCGTATCAAAAAGTCAAGGTTGCGTCCTTATCAAGCGCCATGGTGAATCAACAGCTGAGGAGATCTGTCGTTACGTGTGTTATAAAGCAGCTGTGGCGCCATAACATGTTTAGAACATCTGAGAACGGCCTTAATAGATGTCCAGAACCGACGCTCACGGCTGGCTGCAGATCCACCTACAAGTTTTCAATTCCGTCAATTGTGAACTTCATCTACTCTAATGGACTCTTCCTCCATCTTCACTTTTCTCCTGAAGTGTTAAGTAATCACACTTCTGCTAAGATGAGAAACAATGTAATTTCTGGAGCGCTGTGAGGAAGATGGCTTGCACACACACTCAAACAATCAATCAGTTTGGAAGGGGTTGGAGATGTTCAGTGTCCTCCATGAGACTGATGGAGTCACTTCTGGACCAGGCAGGAGCACGACAACTTGCAAAAGATTAGTGAGGACGTCTGAGGAGACTGGCTCCAGTGAGCTGCTTCCTCCTAGATTATATATGTCACTTGTTTTCCTTGCCATTATCGTCTATTGTCTTGCTCACTGGACAGTCAATGTCAGTGTTTAACTCCACTTTATGATCTTCAGTTATCCATTTTAACAGTCAAACAAATCCATTTTCATTTTTCAATATGCAAAGTGTTTGATTGTTCTGATCAGTGGTGTAAAGTTCTTGACTAATGAGACTTAGTTACTTTACTTAAATATTTTGGCTACTTTGCTACTCCTCACTACATTTGTGATTGAGTATCTGTAATCTTTACTCCACTACATTGGAATGAACACTTAGCATTACTCTCTACATTGTGATTGTGCGCGACAAGTCGGCATCATTTTCTACTGCTGTTAATTTCTTGGGCGGATGAGGTGATATCGCCATCTGCAGGATGCTGAAGGTACTGGATGCACTTTTTTGCATATTTATGTTTTGACAGAGATTGACGTTTTGTTCTTTTTTTAATCCATTTTGTTGTGCCAGTTTGAAACATTGAGGTGTTAAATTTCTGGATTGGGAAATAAAATCTCATAAAAATAGGGTTTCTCGCTTTTCATATGTCTTGCTGTTTTTTGAGCCTTAATGCAGTACAAGTAAAATACTTAAGTTCTTTTAAAATCGGACGACTTTTACTCAAGCCTTCATGGAATTGGGACCTGTAATGGAGTCGTTACCGCAGTTTACTCAGGTACTCTTTACACCTCTGGCTCTGCTCCAGCATTGCTGCTTGCTCAGAGTCACTGTGGATGTTTAAGACTCGTTAACAATGAGCTCCAGGACTCGTATTGTCCTGGTTAGAGACGTTACCAGGGCCACCGGTTCCTCCTCCTCCCTCCCCCCGGGTGCTGGTGGTGCCTGCTGGTGGTGGGCCGGACCAGCAGGAGCGGGAGACTCCTCTCATCTCACCCTGCCTGAACTTCACTCACAACTTCTGAAACTTTTCCCCCGGAGACGCGCACTTCAGCGGCACGTCCGCGCGATGACGCGGAACTGACGCGCGATATGGCTCCGTTCGGACGAACTTTTCTGAAAGCGAGACTGAAGAGCAGGTATGAAACTGTCTTTGAGCACATCTGCTTTGCCAACACAGGTCGGTGTGTGTGTGTGTGTGTGTGTGTGTGTGTGCGTGTGTGTGTGTGTGTGACGTGGTCTGGTGGACGCGCGCGACGTTCGTTGGGAAGCGCGTAAAGTGCGCGTTTTCATTCCGCGTCCACCCTCTCCAAGTGTTTCCCCCGCATGGTCGGGGAGGGTCGGGTTACTTCGGCGCTGTTGTTCTGCTCGCTCCGGTGCTTGAGATGCTGGTGTAAGTGGCGTTAAGTTACGCCGATGCGCGTCGCTTTCCCTCTGAATGCCGCTCGGATCGCGTGGGGGTGTTTTCAGAGAAAGGGAAGGTTTAAGCTTTCTGTTTTTTTCCCCTCTAAGGTATCACTTTTTTAAGCGCTTGTTTTTTTACGTTAGTAATTGATTTTGGACTTTCTTGTTTAGGCAAGTTGTCTGTTTTTTTTTCTGGGACAGTCACGCGCTTGGTGGGAAAACGTTGTTCAAAAGGAAAGCGATATAAATAAAAATGAATTTTAGTAAACGTGATTTGATTGGATTTGATTTGAAAAGTTGGAGGGGCGCATACGTACTAATGTGAGCAGAACATGTGGAAAAAATAGAAACACGCAAGTGCGTGCAGGAAACCATAGCAACAGGTGTAGCTCGCGCTCAAATTGGATGTAATGGTAAACAAAAACAATAATAAATATTTTAGTGCAAACATATACACATATACACAAACATACACGTTTTGAATTGAATGAATCAAATTCGAATTTCATACAATTTTGCTGTATTCCATAATACAGCAATTCCATAATGCACCAAATATATTCCATAATACAGCAAAATGCCATGAACTTTTTCTGTATACACACACCCAGCAACAATAGACACACACACGCACACACACCCACTCAAACACACCCAAGGAAAGATTGATTTTTCTTAAGTGTGGTGTTTTACAGTCTTTTCAGAGTTCGAGTGCATCTGAATGATTGAGAAGATCCATTCCGCTCCTATACGGCCGTGCAGCATTAGCACGTTTTATGTTTCAGAAGGCGTTTAGTCGTCTTTACCGGTCTTTTCAAAGGCTCAGTCGGAGACTTTGGAAAGACATTATCGTTTTTTATGAAGCTGTAAAATCACCTTTAAAGCTCCAGTCGACCGTAATTATCTCCAGGGTTCAGAAGGTTCTAGTCAAAGGCTGATTTAAAACAGAACATTTAACACTTGATTCACGTTGGACTTAAGAGAGCTACCTCAAAGTGGAAGGTCTGACAAACACTCGCTCAGTTCTGGACACTGTATTATGCCTCGTCAGAGTTATTACAGAAGCTTCTAGACTGGGGGCGGGGCAACTCAGTTATGCACAATTACTACTGTTTCTGTACAAAACAGTGGTGTAAAGTACTTGAGGAAAAATACTTTGTTACTTTACCTAAGTATTTTGGGCTACTTTGTACTGGTATCAAACATATAAGCAACTTTTACTCTCTACTCGACTACATTTGTGATTAAGTATCTGTACGCTTTACTCCACGATTGGACACTTATCGGTACTTGTTACATTGTGATTGTGTGCGACAAGTCGGCATCTTTTTCTACTGCGGTTAATTTTTTTGGGTGGATGAGGTGTAGATGCTATTTATGAGTTAAATCACGTGAAGTAGCGGTTGCACCTTTTTGCTCATTTGAGTTTGTCTGAGACTGACTTTTTGTTCGTACATTTTGGTCTAATGTTGTTAAACATTAATGTGTTAAATTTAATTTCTATATTAAGAAACAAATTCTCCAGAGTAAAGTTTTAGATTTTAGAATAAAGTTTAGAAAGTTTTAGAACCTCCCAAATAGAGTTTCTTGTTTTTCATATTTCTTGGTGTTTTTTGGGCCTGAGTTCAGTATGAGTAAATTACTTTAGTTCTTTAGTTAAAATTGGATATTTTACAACTTTTACTCAAGTCTTCTTGGAAATGGTGACTTGTACATAACTTGTAACGGTGTGATTTTTACAGTAAAGTATTTGTACTAAAGTATTTGTACTATGTTTACTCAAGTATGGTTTTCATGCACTCTTTACACCGCTGTTACAAAAGGACATTTGTGGAAATCTTTTTTTAAGCTCTGGGTGTTTTATTGTAGATTTGAAACCTGTGATCAAACTCAACTTTACTTCAGGAAATATATATTCAGCAGTTCAGTTTTTACTGTAAACCCTCTATGTGTTCTATATTTCTGACTGTGAGACACTGATCAGCGTCTTATTGTACGTATCGACTCATTAAGTACGAGAATAAAAAACGTAAGCTTTAAACCGATGCACTTTTGGTTCACAAGCTATATTTAAAAAGTAATTTACCAGGGCCGCTTAAAGTCAAGCGTGTGGCCCCGGGGCCCGACACTGTTATTCTCAGAAACATGGCAGAGTGTTTTGTCTGAAGGTTTTTCATGAGACTGTGTGTGTGTGTGTGTGTGTGATTGCGCCGAGATACGACTCGGGTAAACGTCGCGTTTCTGTTGAATTCTTCTCTGGCATGATGGTGTGAAAACATCAACCGCTGCTTTTCACTTCACACGTGCACACAAAAATCTTTCCGCGACTCTAAAGGCTTTCTCACTCGCTCCTTAGACATTTTACGAGCACTGAAAAGATTAGCAGATGGCTGTGTGTGAGTGTGCGTGTAGGCAAAGACACTTGTAGGCATACTCAAAGCACACACACACACAGATCTACATAATCACACTTGCACACACACACACACAGTTATTTTTCTGGGACTACTGTACATTGTTCCGCGGCCGGACGCGTGTAACAGGAAGTGGCTGCTACTGGTTTCCTCACTAGACTTACACAGGTGCTTCCATCTTCCACATACTTTCCCCCTTTCAGCTTTAACTTTAAAACACCAGCGTCACACTCTACTGATGTGATGATGTCATGATGATGTCAGTGGGTATCACTGTAGTGTGTGTGTGTTACAACTACAAGCTACTCTTCTACACATTAACTTCATTCTTTCACAATCGCCTCATTCTTCTAGACGACACGTTATTTATCTCACTGTGGGAATCAGGCAAGAGCTTCGCAGTAACTCAATAACGTTTCCAAACGGCGGCGTTGACCAGAAGTGACCAGAGGCGATGAACGGATGAAGTCACTGGGTTTATGAAACTTTAAGTCTGTAAGAGTGTGTCGGACGTGTGTACTGACAATTTAGGTCAAAGTGGGGCCCTGTTGTCACTTATGAGTACCCCACAACTATGAAGCTTGAGGGTCCAAATTGGATTTTAGGGCGGAGCTTACAATTGAGTTTTTTTGGGTGGGGTGGAGGCTGATTGGAGTTTTTTTCCGATTTTGTCCCTCGTGGCCATATTGACAATTGGTGGAACCCCACTATTAAAAGATTTATCAATTTAAAGATTAAAAAATACAACGTGTGTGGGTGTGTGCAGACAATAAAATGGCACCCTGAATGTGGGGCTGTATAGTCACTTGTGGGGATTTTCATGCATTGTCAACAACAATGTTTGAGGGTGCAGATGGGTTATTAGGGTGGAGCTTACAATTGTTTTTTTCTTTTAGTTTTTTCCACAGGAGAATTTTTTGAGAACAATTTTGATATGGGCTCTAGGCCATATTGGCAATAACCTGGTGAAACCGCACTTTTAATAAAAGAAAATAATTCTAGTGTGTGGGTGTGTATGTGTGTGACATTTAGGTCAAAGTGGGGCCGTATAGTCACTTGTGGGGACCTTTCTCGCTTCATCACATCAACAATGTTACAGGATCCAGATAGGATTATAGGGCAGAGCTAAGAATCGTTTTTTTTGTTTGTTTGTTTTGTTTCGAGTTTTTTGATATTGTTTGAAACTTTGATATGGTCCCTAGTTGCCACATTGACAATAACCTCGCAAAAAAAGCCTATCGTTTGTATCTAAGTTCTTGGCGAAACCACACTTAAAAACCACACTTTGAAAAAAAACAAATACGTTTAAGTGTGTGTGTGTGTGTGGATGTGTGTGTGTGGAGTCAAGATCTGAGCGGCTGCCTGTCAAATATTGCGTTTGCCTGTGGCCATGACTGTAATTCTATCATCATCCTTGTAAATCACGTGTAACCTCAGCGTTTCTGACTTGTTCTCAGATCTAAAGAATCGGAAGAGACGCCGGGAAAGGAGATCCAAGTGCTAGTGTGTGGAGAAGAGAAGCTGGTGTGTGGTGTGACCAAACACACAACCTGTGCGGACATCGTGAAGGCCTTACTGGAGGACCACAAGACCGTCGCGGAGAGCAAGAGGCGGCTGCATGGAGAACCCAAAGACTTCTGTGTTCTGGAGAGCTGGAAGGGCTTGGAGAGAGCTCTGCCTCCGCTCACGCGAATCCTCCGGCTCTGGAACGCCTGGGGTGACCAGAGACCCTTTATACAGTTCGTCCTCATGAGGATCAGTGATTTTGTCCCATCGTCCAGAGGAGCCAAGAAGAACATCAAATCCAGAGGAGCAAGATCTAAGAGATGGGACCAAGGACCAGCTCAGTATGCCAAGACGGTGTCTGTGGAGAAGCAAAGGCGCATGGTGAAGAAGGCCTTCCGCAAGCTGGAGAAGATCCAGAGAAGCGAGACGCCCGGCTCGGAGGAGATCAACACCCTGGTGAGGTTGATTATATCCCAGGACCAGACCATCCGGCAGCAGATCCACCACATGCGTGAGCTGGACCTGCAGATTGACCAGGTGGAGGAACAACTGAAGAAGTGTGAGGATGACCAGCCATCGTTGATGCCCCGGTGTGAAGATCAGCCGGGAGATGTTCTCTACACCACTGATGGACTAGAGCAGCTGGAGAACCATCTTCTCAGGCACCAGGAGCTCATCCACCAGCTATCTAGAGAGATCCACCTAGAGCTGAGAACTCTGAGGTCTGACTCCGACCATCCACAAGGAGCTGAAGCTGCATGCTCAGACCTAGAACTCCTAGAACCTTCTTTGGATCTCACGGAGCTGAAGGATTTACACCATCAGCTGGAGTCGAGCATGAGAGCCGGCCTTTCCATCCACACCCAAACGCAGGAGATCGAGAAGGAGCTGCAGCGGAACACAACAGCCTTGCAATCCCAGAACCAGGAGTACCAGCATCTCGTTTCTCAGCTGGAAGCTCTGGAGCTCGAACCCTGTTCAGACCAGCCCGGTCCGGTTTCTCCAAGTCTGACTCCTCCCACAGTAGTCTGCTTCACTACAGACGTGACGGACACGGACTCAGACACGGGGATAAGCTCCACCCACAGCCAGGACTCTCTGTCTCCAGGTGTGGACCGCTCTCCTCCGCTGGACACAGATGTTTGAAGAAGGTTCTCTGCAGCTACTGTTCAACACTGGATTAGAATGCAAGTGTTCTCCTGCACTTCATCTTAAGCTTCTTGTGCCTGTTGTTATTTGAAATACAATTCTGCTGATATTTATTAAGCCAGATGTTGCCGTCTTTTAAATATTTTTTGGTAGATTTATTAAGGCATTCCGCTACTAATGCCAGTTAACCTTAATACTCAAAATGTGTGTATATATTTACGTATGTGTATATATGTACGTATATATAGTACAGTGGTACCCCGACTTCCAAATGTCCTAGATAACGAAAATACCAATAACGAATTGCGTTACCGCAGTTTTTGCGATACTAAAAAAGCATGTGTTTTTCTTACGTCTTTTCTTATGGAGAAAAGAGAGCCCAGACATGTACAAAACAGTTGTTACCAAAAAAGCGTTGGTAAATGTACTAACTATTTTGAAATGATGACATGCAAATCCCTGAGATTTTAATAATTCGAGAGAGAGGAGTAACTTTTCTTGATGAACGTTCTCGCGAGATTACGGAAATCTCAGGGATTTCAAGATGGCGGTAACCGTTCATGTGCGATTGTTTGTTGTATTGTTATATACTGTACCTTTATAGTTATGAAGCAAGTATTTTATTGCCTTTTATTACCAATGTTATATAATTTCAAAAACCTTTTGGCTTGAGTTTACGAAGTCCTGACACGGATTAGATGGATTTATCAGCTAACAAAGTTTCGTCGAACAAAGCAGTTCTCGGCAAATCGTGGTACCACTGTATGTATATGTTTATATATAACAATATTTAAAAGCACATAGCTGTAATCACATTCTGAAGATTTGTCGTTTTGTTTTATATTAAAACAAAATCTGTCGTGTTTGAGCTTTTAAACATAAATCTTAAAGATGATCACCAAATATAGAGTATACGGGACCGTGACTAATTCCTTTTGTCTTCTGTCTTTTATTTAACTGTATTTGTACACATTAGCAATAATATCACTTCATTTTCCAAGTGAAAATGTATAGAAGCCTGTTTCTGCAATGATAAAAAATGAGAGAGAATTGTGTATTTTTAAACTGAGAATAGGTGACTTTTTAAATCTCAGAAATATGCCTTTTGTCTCGCAGTTTTGTCTTTTTATCTCGTAATGATTACATTTTGTTAAAAAAAGGTTTTAAAACGAATTATTTGTTATTTAAAATTATACAAATTACCTAGGATCATGACAGGAGACGGAGCTTTATATTTTGTGATTCCTTCAATAACACCGATATTGCTTTGAGAAATAATGCGTGTGCAACTGTACATAACGTCAGCCATTTAAAAAGGTTTCCTGTCAGCACTTGCGAGAAAACAAGTGAACTTTTCCCAAATAAAAAAGTTGAACGAACATGAAAACACTGAATTCGGATATAAATGTGGCAATTGTGAATAAAAAGTGCAACAACGAAGATTAAAAGTCGCAATTAAACGGAAATGTGTGTGGCTTCAGTGGTAACAAAAGAAGCTGGGCAGATTTAAAGACGTTTTCCCCTCATCAAATCCTTTATCAGCTTTCTTGTCAAGTGCCTTCGACTCTTCTTTGTGCTTCCAACATTCCTTTCTGGTGCCACGTTGTGACGCACATTCCCTTCACAGCCAAGTAGCACTTCAAGAAAAACCCATTCTGACAATGCTGCGAATATTGGAATTCTGAATGTGAAAACCACAGTAGGTGTTTTGTCCCTGCGAGTGAAGACGTTTCAACCCGTTTTCCTACAGAATCTGTAATTGGTCGACGCAGCAGAGAGTGACCCTGCTTTTCAGGCCGTTCTGTTGAATTAATGCAGGGTTTAGAGAAGCTAACCGAGTTAAACTGTCGCTGCCCGGCCTGGTTTTCAAAGAGACGCCTGGAATCCGCCTTGGTAATTCGAAACAAATGGGTTTCTGAAAGCTTCATTCCGCCGCGGATCTTGGCTAATGAAGTCCTGCTTCACCGAGTTGCAGTCGTGCTGCGATAATAACCAAACGCACGCGGTGCCGAGGACTTCGTGACTTGTTTACCTCTGCGTTCGGTTCAGGGGGAGCCGGAGCACGGCCGTAATTTTGTCTGCAAAAACGCCAATTACAGACTTTTATCTCCAGCACTAACAATTACAGGCGAACAGCTGAGGTAAACAGTCCTTAGATTGTGTCACGGCGGCGGCTGAATCCTCCGGTCATCGGAAAAGACAGAAGAGTCAAAATCCGCATTGTTGGCGATTTCAACCGAGTCGCTTGGTTTCATCTGATTGGCTGCGTAGTCAGGCAGGACACTGAAAGTTTTAAGCGCATTTAAACTATAACTCGCCTAAATTAAATTACCGGGCCACACTTTTGTCAAAGTCATTGAACTTTATAGCGTTATCGTATTGGTCGCATTTGATTGTAGAGAAAATGACATACTGTATTTATGCGAATATAAGCACCCCTACAATTTTAGAAGCTCAAACACCAGTGGGGCGCTTATATGCTCATATTTCAAATATGCACAAAAATATAAGCGTCCATTTTACCACATTTCAAGCCAGGGGCGATCACAAATAAAGGGTAATACGTCGTCTTTATGTAGCGGTGCGCTTCTGCGTTCTGTCCTCTTTTGTATTTTTTTTTAAATAATGGTACCAGAGGCAGATGTGCAAATAATTTTATTGGCCCAAAGACGGTAATAAAGAAACTTGAGACACGAACAAAGTGACACTTAGCAGTGGCTAAACTATGGTATATCACATGCAAGCGAAGTTAAAAATATAAAGTTTAAACCGAAATTACAGAAATAAAGAAGCCTTGTCAACGGAGCGACACTTAGCAGTGCCTAAATAACACCGGAAGAAAAAAAAATTGAATACAATAACATGAGGAACTCTGTTCTCATAATTAATATGAACATAATTATTATTTAAATCATATTTCCTCTTTTATCTATTATTCTAGTAAAAGTGTCACAAGTAAGGTTTGTTAAAAGAAGTATTGATAAGAGAAGTGTTTAGCTAGAATTACAACAAGTAGGTGCTTTAGTTTGCAAATTAATAGAATTTTTAGTTTTTGCCTGAATAATCAGGTGCTTCAGTATTTCAATATGCCCATATAGTTAATGTTTATGATATCAAAAACAAATGTTTGCGATTTATTCAAAAGGAATTGAGTGTCAGACTTACCATTTGTGTGTCAAATTGGCCAGCAAGACATAACACGATATGAACTCTGCGTAAATTTATTGCAACTAATGTGGCATTTGATGGTAATAAACTCCTGCGATAATAATTATTATGGTTTATAACGCTAAAGTTCACATTTACGAATAATCCTCCCGCCGGCTGCCGTCAGACCTCGATGAATCTGGAAAGATTTTCTTTTATCCTGCAGTTGTTTTTGCACATAACGAAGCTTTGAACTTGTAAATAAAGCAAATAAAGTAATTTTGGGATCAGTGGAGTGAGTGACTGTGCTATTGTTGGGAAAGTGTGAGGGATCAGGGCGGATACTAAGCGGATTAGAGACCTGTTGTTCCTCATCTGAGAAAGCGTGTGGAAATCTGTCGGAAAGCTTGACAGGAGATTGCGAGATGGAACTCTCGTCCTGCCAAACACTGGATTCCTTCACGCGTTTGTATTTTAGCACCGCGCAAACATTTTTATAGCGTTCTCAGCCTCGTGGCGAAGACGTTTCATGTTCAAAGCGCATCTGGAATCCCATAAAAAGATCTCCTGTCGCTCACATGCACCCGACATGTCTCAACGTCTCCCGCCATCAAAGCCGTCATTAGCAATCACGCTAATTGCTGGGCTAACGTGGCGTGGGCATGAGTTGATAGTTGCGTTGACCTGTTGGAAAGTACCCAATATTTGAAATATCATAGTACCAATATTATAATATTTTTTGTATTTTTAATCAGGGGTGGGCAAACTTTTTGATTTGCGGGCCACATTGGGTTCCAACATTTCACAAAGGGGCCGGCTTCCTGGTCAAGTGTCTGTCAATCACATTCTCACCAGCCAATCAGAGTAAGGGCCGCCCCTAAGTGAAGCTTGTGCCAGAAGTCCAAACGAAAAAAAAAAAAGAAATAGACGAAAAAATCTCAAGCAAAAAAAGTTTCAAACCAAATTGCGAAGATTTTTGTTTGTTTCTTAGAAATTTAAGTTGAATATTTTTGTCAGATTCCATAGACAGACAGTATAAAAGTAAATGTTAAAAATATACTAGTACAATTCTTTTACGTACATTTTGTGTTTGTGGTTCCGCTTTTTATGAAATGTGTTACATAAAACATGAAAATATCCCTTCATAACAGATTTACATTAAAAAAATCTGACTTTCATTTAATTTTTACAAGTTTGGTGGGCCGAATTAAAATGGGCTACTGTTTTAGATCCTTCGTTATTAGCCCCCATCCAACGATTTAATTTCGTAAATGCAGGTGAAGCTAGTCAAGCTGATTTCAGTGTATCGCGAAGCCTCCGGGTCGCCGTAAATCTCCCAGGAACACACACACACACAGACGTCAGGGTGGTCTTCTGTCTCCAGCCGCCTTTCTCTAGGTTTAAATCACGTCGTCTTGGAAATAGACATTTACAAGAGCGTTAATGACAACGAAGCCGCAGGTTGTGTGGTCAGTGTGTGTGCGCTGACGCAGGAATGGGAGTGGCCTGTGTTAGTGTTCCTGTCTCACCCCCTCGGCCCTGGTGTGTCTGTCTGATTATCTGCTTGTCTAAACACCGCTTCTGCCACCTCACCCTGTGTGTTTAAAGCCTCTGTGTGTGTGTGTGTGTGTGTGCAGGATTGTTAGTGTGCGTGACAGTCTGGGCGTGTTTGTTATGTGAGTGTGTGTTTATAAGTGCGGGAGAGTGTGTTTATGTGTTTGCTGGTCTTGACCGGATTTGTTTGTCCGGTTTATGCTATTGTTTGTGTGAGTGTGTGTGTGTGTGTGTGTGAGTTTGTTGTTGAGATAAATTGTGTGAGAGAGAGAGAGAGAGTGTGAGAGAGACAGACAGAGAGTGTGTGTGTGTGTGTGTGGTGTGTGTGTGTGTGTGTGTGTCAAGAGTGACAGAGAGTGAAACTGTGTGTGTGTGTGTGTGTGTGTGTGTGGTGTTTGTGGTTTGTGAATGTGTGATTGTGTGTGTGGTGTGTGTGTGTGTGTGTGTGTGTGTGTGTGTGTGTGTGTGTGTGTGTGCGTGTGTGTGTGTCAAAGAGTGAGAGAATGAGATTGTGTATGTGTCTGTATGTGTGTGTGGGTGTGTGTGTTTAAGTGCATTTGTGAGTGAGACAGAATGTGTGTGTGTGTCAAAGAGTGAGAGAGTGAGATTGTGTGTGTGTGTGTGTGTGTGTGTGTGTGTGTGTGTGTTTAATGCGTTTTTGAGTGAGATACATTGTGGGGGGTGTGTGTGTGTGTGTGTGTGTGTGTGTGTGTGTGTGTGTGTGTGTGTGTGTGTGTGTGTGCGTGCGTGCGTATATGGGCATTTATGACAAAGTGGAGCCTTTTATGACTTTCATGGCCCTATGGTCAGGACCCTAACACTTTGAAGATTTCAGGCTGAAGTTACGATTGAGTATTGGTATGTGTGTGTGTGTGTGTGTGTGTGTGTGTGTGTGTGTGTGTGTGTGTGTGCTGTGATTGCCTACAGCACTGTGAGTTTATCTATTACAGCTAATCAGCTTGGGGCCGCGACCTCGCCTTGTTTCCGCGGCTCTTTCAGGCTGTAGCTTCTCGTTCATGATTGAAAATCGTAATGAGACGCGAAAAACAAATATCATCATTTCATCTCATGAATATTATTTCTGCCAGCGAGTGTGATGACCGCACTTCACATCTCAATCCAATTTGAGGCTAATTGCTCCTATTCTCCAGTTTGAGTCCCAATGGTTCCGCAAGATTAAAACCAAGTTTTCTCTGCGAGTTCATGTCATCATCATCATCATCATCATGATCAGTGATGAATACATCTACAAGATGAGCGTTCCGTCATTTATTGGGAATCTTTTGATAGCGCTGAGATCAAACCCCGCGGGAGAAGGCAGGTATATCCAGAAGAGAGTGAGGAAGACTTTGAAGCGAGACCTTCACTCTCATCACTTGTGAGGTTTGAAGTACCAATTACAGAGAAGCCATCCGGCCTGTGGCAAGCCTTTGATCGCCCGGACGCCCCACGCGCTCTCTCTCCGAGGCCACGCTAATCTAGATCAACTTCTGTTTATATCATTTCTTTAAGTTGATGTTCATTTCCTGAGAGCAGATCTTATGTAGACAATTCATTTAGTGCCATCAAGTGCTGTGCCCGTTTCTTTTCTAATGGCCAGATGTGAATGTGCTGATTTGATCTGTCTGTCCGGTTGTCTTATTATATACTGTGTATAAGTATAGACACATATACTGTCTTTACGTGAATATAAGCACCTTTACGCAAAACATAAACATGTATATTTGTATTAATGTTTCTGGTTCCGTTAATTATGTTAAAATTCTCTTACAAATACTATTTTTCTTTATTTAACAAACCTAACTTGTGACTCGTTTCATTTTGATATCTCTTTTTTTTGTATAATAGATAACAAAAAGTCAATTCTAGTAGTCAAAACTTCATTTCCCAAGATCCTTTGCACCAGTCCGCGCACACGTAAAGCAACTGTGGGAGACTCGTCGAGCTCTCTGTTTATCCGACGTTGGGAAGAGACTTGAAATATGGAAAAACAAGCGCTTACGGTATATTTACGTACATATTTGAAATTGCCAATTATAAGCACTCCACAAGTTTTTGAGCAATGAAAATTCAATAAAAAGGGGTGCTTACCCCATAAATACAGTAATGTATGCTTTGCAATAAATAGTTATTGTATAATGCAGTGGTACCTGTACTTGCAAAATTAATTTGTAGAAATGCATTTTATATCGTAATAAGAGACAATATTTTCTCAAAGACGCGCTTCATAACTTAAAAGTTTTGTTAATAGAGGCATTCATAAGTTGAGCTACTACTGTACAGGCCATTTCACTTTCATCTCATTTAACCGGGCCAGTGGTTAATGGATAAGAGTAAACATAATGTAGCTGTGTAAAAAGTGCAACCTGTGCGCAAAACGTTTCACTTAATTGGGACAAAGAACACGTGACAGAATAACACAGAGAGAAACACAGAGGTGAAGTCCAATTTCATCAGAACAACAGCTTCCTTGTGAATTGGATCTGACTGATCTGGAATCAGAGTAAATACAGTCAGTACAAGTTACAAAATGAACAAATCGTTCTCTGAGGTTACATTTGAGTCATTTTCAAGATCCATTCAGTTGATTGAATCAGTCTGTTTGGTCGTCAGATGTGTTCTAACGTTAAAAGTCATTAGGACATTTTCACATTACGTATCGTTCATCTCATCTACTTTGGCGAACACAAGGCACGTCACATAATCGGACTGAACGATTATTAGATGTAAAATGATGTTGTCGGCTGTGTACATACGTACAGTATATTAACGTATATATTTTAGGAATGTTTATATTTGTTTAAGGGAGAAAGCACGTCATTTTATGTGCCGTTATTGGCTGATAAAGTGTGTTTTTTCCAGCAGCTGTGACCTGGAATGGAACAGGAAGTGACTCCCTGATGGAGTTAATCGCATGGAGGTTTTCTGCGCTCTTCCTCTCCGCTGTTTGTACAGTGGGAGTGTTTTCCGGCCGTGCACAACATTTCCTGTCGGGACTGACGGAGACACATTGTGTTGTTATCATTCTTCTTTCTTTTTCAAGTTTCGCTTGTTTAACCAAACACTAATTTAACACTGGTTTGACCAAACTCGGGTTTACTCAATGCTGGTTTAACCACTGGTTTGAACAACTACTGTTTTAACTAAAATATAGAATTAACTCATCTACCAAACACGGGTTAACTTAATACTGGTTTGATCTAATGCATAAACATGGGTTAAACTAACCTACCAAACACGGGTTTAGCTAATTACTGGTTTAAATAGACACTGGTTCAATTGTACGCTGGTTTAACCAAAAACTCGTTTGACCAACTACTGGTTTAACTAAATACTGATTTAACTACACACTGGTTCAATTGTACGCTGATTTAACCAAAAACTGGTTGACCAATCTATCAATCATGGGTTTGACCAAACATTAACTAAACACTGCTTTAACTTTATGCTGGTTTAACTAACCACTTGTTTGACCAATTACTGGTTTAACCAAATGCTGGTTTAACTAGACACTGGTTTAATTGCACGCTGGTTTAACCAATGACTGGTTGACCAACCTATCAATCACGAGTTTGACCAAATTTTGATTCAACTAAACACTGCTTTAACTTTATGCTGGTTTAACCAACCACTTGTTTGACCAACTACTGGTTTAACTAAATACTGGTTTAACTAGACACTCGGTTAATTGTACGCTGATTTAACCAATACTGGTTGACCAACCTATCAATCATGGGTTTTACCAAACATAGATTTAACTAAACGCTGGTTTAACTTTATGCTGGTTTAACCAACCACTTGTTTGACCAACTACTGGTTTAACTAGACACTGGGTTAATTGTACGCTGGTTTAACCAATCACTGGTTGACCAGTCTATTAATCACGGGTTTGACAAAAATATTATGCAGGTTTAACCAACCACTTGTATGGCCGACTACTGTTTTAACTAAATACTGGTTAGGCCAGCTACCAATTTAACTACGGATTTTGACAAAAACTGAACCAGCCAAACAAGGTTCTTGACTGAACACTGGTTTAACCAAACACTGGTCTAGTTTGACTAAACACTGATATAACCCACTATTGGTTTGAAAGCATTAATTTATGTGTTATTTAAATGTTATAAATGTATATTTAAATGTTAAACCTAGAACTAGCGTTTGCAACCCCATGGATTGGTTTCAATTTCATTTAAAATACGGTATATTTGGCGGTTGCAAACCTTGAAAAACTTTAAAAAAAAAAAATCTTCTAATTGTGTAATGAAATAAAGCTGGTGAGGAGAATGTTCTCCGGTGCTGTGTCCAGTGAGGCGTCGTCTGGACTGAAGTGTGGGCTGTAAATGTTTGATGTTGTTGGAACACCTGCTGAATTACGTACGCTGCTGCTGCCGCCGAGGTAAAGAAGGTCACGATCTTTCCTTTCTCTGTCGTAATGTACATGTGCAGCTCTAGAAACACCAGGTCCCAGATGAAGCTTCACGAAGGAAGAGTCTACTTTTCCACTCATTTAGCCATTTCTATCTATCTATCTATCTGTCTGTCTGTCTGTCTGTCTGTCTGTCTATCTATCTATCTATCCTTTCCCTCCATACATCCATCTATCTATCTGTTTGTCTGTAGATGGGAAAAAAAATTGCAGTTTAGGCAATTAAATGAGGTCTTGTAGAAATATAAATGTGTCTTCTGCAGAACAGTGAGGAGTAGGAATTTGAGGAATAGGATTTGGCCGAGGACTGAGCCTTGTGGAACGCCACATTTGACATTTCTATGAAATGAAAATGCCTTTAACAGCGGGGAAATTTCTCAAAACAGCAGAAAGAATAAAAAGAATACTAGAGAAAATATACATAAAAATGCATGAACATAGACATAAATAAACTACACTGCAGACATTATAATAACCATAACCATAACCAACACTTTGTATTAGTGATGTGGCTCCATCGACAAGAACAATAAGGTAGGTAGGTATATACTGCATAAACCCCTGAGGGAAATTGTTGATAACAATAAGGATGCAATTGGACAGATACGACCTAAACAATTCTAACGCGCATCCAGAAACACCAACATAATTTTGTAGTCTATACTCTAGTGTAAATTTGCAGCATTAAGATCAGGCAAAATTAATAATGATACATTCCCTTTTTCTGAATCCATCGGCAAAACATTTGTAACTCCGATTCGTGGCATTTCTGATCTGTGGTGTGATATAAAATCTGAAATGTACATTTTTTTCAATCCTAATTTTTTCTTCTCATAATGCAAAATACTTGTGCACGTTAAAAGGTGTTTAACCAATCAGATCTTTGTTGAGTGTAAACTGAGACACACACACACACACACATGCTTCTTCACAGGGGGCCGGATCTTCCACCACAATCCTGTGTCAAATTAGGAGATGGAGGGGTGGAGCCTAATATGCATGTTACTGATTTATTGGACTCACAAATACTGTAGCAACATTAATTGAAAAACTTCTAACACACACACACACAGACATTAAAAAGTCTTCACACGCACCACATGAAACGACTCCACACTTTCCTACCTCATAAGACCAAAGGCAGACAGTGTTTTGGAAAAGCCTCCATTGCTCAGAATGTTCTAGCAGATACGGCCACATGAAGCTGCTGGTCTGGAGGAACCAGGACGCCTGAGCACAGACAACTAGAACACAGTTTGCTTTCCCACAGATCCAAGACAGCCACGTCACCCTCAGGAGAAAGAACTAGACAAAACTATGGTTCAGGCCTTTTGTTTTCTTCTCTTGTGCGATTGTGAATCAGTTCAGGCACGTCACGGTCAGCACATCAAGCCGTGTCTCTACTGTAAGAGTGATGATGGTTCACTTACACTGTGAAAAAGAAATCCTTAGGGATTAACCACTAGTAGAGAAGTTACACAGACATTGATATAAATGTAAAAAAAAAAAATCCTTCCTTTACAAACAGACAAACAGACAGATGGATGAATGCATAGACATACAGATAGATAGATAGATGGATGGACGGACGGACGGACGGACGGACAGACAGACAGACAGATAGATGACAGACAGACAGACAGACAGAGAGAGAGAGAGATAGATAGATAGATAGATAGATAGATAGATAGATAGATAGATAGATAGATAGATAGATAGATAGATAGATAGATAGACAGATAAATACATAGACAGACAGACAGACAGACAGACAGACAGACAGACAGATAGATAGATAGATAGATAGATAGATAGACAGAGAGAAGAGAAAGACAGACAGACTCATCGACTATCTATCGTTCTGGTTGTTTTCACACACTTTACCATGCTCTTAAGTGCAGACACGTATTATATTCTGCCCTGAGGAAAGAAATGTGGAGAAACAAGAGCGCGGGATTCCTGTTGCCATCTAATCCTGTCCAGTGACTAACAGAGGTGTGAAATACGACGATGAAGGCGTGAAACAGGACAGTGAAGGCTCAGGGCGTTTGGAACCGTCCACCATTATCGTTCCGTCGTCAGGATCGTGAATCTCCACCGGTGTGTAGTGACGCTTCACTGGCTTCCATCGCTCTTCCTTTTGCTTCACGAGCCAGCGACTTTTGTTGGAAAAGCCGGTAAATTGCATAAACCGGATATGAAATTGTGTTTTGAATGCATGACTGAACTCCTGAAGATATATATTAATAACCCTGCGAGGATTTCTCCAGGAGGTAAAGCCAAATTAAGCAGAAAAACCAACAAATTGCCGCCGACCAAAAGAAGGTTAGATCACGCACGATCTGCTTTCTTCACCAGGGCTCTTACTATCAGAAGAGTTATGGAGGAAATCTTTCATCTCTGAGGAACCAAGGAGCCTCAGAACGTCTGAGGAACGGACTGAGGTTCTCGAGTTCATGCATTGATACGTTGTTCTGTACAGAAATTATGATTTATTCCACGGATGGGTTAAATGTGATGATGGGAGAGTGTCTTCTACAGACTCACACACGCAATGATCAGTTATCTCCATTACGACAATAAATCAAGCACTTCTCGATGTGGAATGATTGTATGAAGTATTTGTGTTTCTTCTGCCTGTGTCTGTGTGTGTGTGTGTGTGTGTGTGTGTGTGTGTGTGTGTGTGTGTGTGTGTGTGTGTGTGTGTGTGTGAGTGTGTCAATTATCATAACAAAAGCATTCAAAATGATAAACGTCTCTTTAATTGGAATGAATCACAGTCAATGAGATGCATTTTAATGAGATAACAATGTGCTAAGAAATGCTACAAATTAGCAGTGCTGTCAAAACTAGTCACATTCATTACTCGAGAAGAATAGATACTAGAGTTAAAAATAGACTTGTGTGGGAGTAAAAGTATCAACTCCACCTTTTACTCAAGTAAAAGTACTGGTTTGATAACTACTTGTAGTAAAAAGTAAAAGTAAAGCAAGGGATAAAATGCCTATTAATATGGAGTATACTGTAAATTGTTATATTAAAATGTTGAGGTATGTAATATGTAATAAGTATAGATTTAACATTCCATCGCAAAGTATTTTCTTTATTTTCCTTTTTTCTATCTTCGTGCCCATTTTCAACCAATCAAATAGTGCAACGTCATCATTAGCCGCTGACACGAGCCATTTTCCCGAGCAAAATTGGTACCTACACCAGAATGATGTGACCCAACCAATCAAGTTTACCAGATGACGGATGTTTTTTTTTTAGATCGATGACAATACGGAAGTAAAACTAACACGTAATGTAACAAAAATAATGCAAGATGTTTAGTAACTTGAGGTAGAAAGTACAAATATTTACTTAAAAATTTGAGAAGTAGAAGTGATGGGAAATTGGATGGGAAAAATAATGACTCAAGTGAAGAACAAATAAGTAAAATAATTGTAAACTGTTTTTTTTGCGCAATCATTTGAAATCCACTGTATTTGTTTTGTTTACAGTGTGACAGTATTAATAAATGGATTAAGTTCTATATCCCCGTGAGTGGGTTTTGATCTTTAAACATCGCAGGACATCAGAGTTTTCTTCAACATTGGTAAATACTTAATAAACAATAAACAATTTTCACTTTTCTTTGTATTTCCCATTATGCATTACCCAGGTGCATTATCCACCTTCACTTTGTACTTTCTCTCTTATTTACTCTCTCCTTCAGTCTTACCTTCTGTCACAAATCCAGGCTGAAGCCGGGTTGAACTTTTATTTCTGTCATGGATCCTGGCTTAAAGCCTGGCGGGACTTTTATTTTGAAGTTTTTGTGTCTCTGTCTGTGACCTAGTTTCGTGACCCTTGTCCCAGGTGTTGTGTGTCACTCATTAGTCTGTGTATTTAAGTTCATCCCAGTCTTTGTATCACTGGGAGTTCTGTCAGTTGATTTTTCCTGTCACTCTCGCCTTTTGTCTTGTCTTGTCTTGTCTTGTCTTGTCTTGTCTTGTCTTGTCTTGTCTTGTCTTGTCTTGTCTTGTCTTGTCTTGTCTTGTCTTGTCTTGTCTTGTCTTGTCTTGTCTTGTCTTGTCTGAGTTCATGTTTTGGATTATCTTGTGTACTGACCAATTGCCTATCCCCACTATGATTTCTGGATTAAACCTTATTTTGGAACAGTTAACCCTTTGCGCTCCCTGATCTCCTTGGTGACAGTCGTTTTATGACACCTTCGCTCTATTTCTCTCTCATTTTCTAGTATCCCCTTCCATTTCTGTTTTCAGTCTATCTTTGTTTTCTCATTCTATCTCATCTTTCTTTCTTTCTTGCTCCCTTTATCTTTTATATTTTTTTCTTTCACACTCTCCTGTCATTCTTGTTCTCTCTTGTTATTTACCTCACTCTATTTCAGTCTAACTTTCTTTTGTGCTTTCTCTCTCACGTGAATTAAAGTATTAAACTTGATTTCAAAGAGCGAGTGAAATTTTAACCCAAAGTTGACTCATCTGGTTTGACAGAAACATCAAGCCGAAAGACATTAGCGTTTAATACACATTCCAACCTGCTTCAACACTTTATTTATCTCTCGTCGTCTTGGTGACAATGTCTTTCCTGTGCATTAACAGTGAGCAGGTGGAAGTGAAGAGGGATGATCATGATGGGTTCATGTCCGACAACCTTCCATTTACCGGCTTGATGAGCCGATCACGTCCGTGTCTCCGTCAAGGCAAACCATACACGCGGTTTCATTTATACCTGAAGAAACATACAAGCTAAAATAAAGCTGCTAATCAACAAGCTAACCAAAGATTCCCACAAATTCACACGCTTCCGTTTCAGCCACAAACGCTGTTTTCTGCTCGAGGAAACGCTGCCAAACGCAAAGTGTTTTCACCTGTTTTGTCGCTTTAAACATGCGATAAAAGGTTTATTTGCAAGACGTCGTCCGACGCAAACACAGCACGGCGTTTTTAATAGCAATTAGCGTGTGCGCAGCAGAGGAAACGATGTTAATTAAGCGGCAGCTGTGCGCTAGCAGCTAACTCAAGCTAATGTGAAGTCAGGCGCGAGCGTCTTCTCCATCATTTTCTGCTGCGCTGAAGGAAACCGCGGCGCTGCTAAAACATCCCGACTTATTAACACCGGCTGATTTCTCCTGTCTTTTCATTTTCTATCTCTATTTCTCTTTTTCGTCACTCTTTCCAGTTTCTGCTTCACTGTTCCTATCTCACGCTCTTAGTTTTCTTGTTCCATCTTTTTGTCTCTCCATTCTTCTCTTCCTTACTTTCTCTACTGTTCTGTTTCTTGCTGTCTCTCTCCTTCCATCTTTCTCTGCCCTCTCCCTCACTCTTTCTTCCTGAACAGATGTCTTTCACATCTCTCCGTCATTCACATTCTCTCTGTGTCATTCTCTCCATCAGTCTATTATCTCTTTTGATCTCTTTCTCCGTAACTATATTTCCATCTTTCCTTTCATTACTATGTGATTCTGTCTCTTATTATTTCTGTCTTGCTGTCTCTCTCCTTCCTTCTTACTCTACCGCCTCCCTTCCTTGTTCATCCTATACTGGTTGTCTTTTCGTTCACTTCTTTTCTCTTTCGATCTCTCCATCAGTCTATTATCTCTCTTTCTCTTTCTCTCTCTCTCTCTCTTTCCTACTCTGTGATTCCTTCTCTATATCTCACCTCTCTCACCTTTTTTCTCCACATTTTTTAGCAATGCTTTTCTCTTTCTTTTATTTGTTCCATTTGTTTTTCATCTCTCTCTCTCACACTTCTTTACTCTCTCCATCTAAACTTTTTTTGTCTCTTGCTGTCTCTCTCCTTCCATCTTTCTCATAGGATGTTTCATCCTATACTGGATGGACCTTCCTTGTTAGTGACCTCACTAATGTCTTTTGTTTCACTCTTTCTCTCATTCTCTCCATCAGTCTATGATCTCTCTTTCCTTTTTCTCTCGAACTCTATCTCCATCTCTCTCTTCCTTACTCTGTAATTTCATCACTTTATCTTTCTTTCCCTCTCACTTTTTCTCTCCTTTTTTTATCGTTATTTGTACTCTTATTTTTATACTTTTCTCTTTTGTTTCCTCTTTCTATTGGTCACCCCCCTCTCTCTCTTTAATAGCTCTCTCCATCTCTTGTTTTTTATGTCTCCTGCTTTCCTTCTCCTTCCATCTTTCTGTACCCCCTCCCTGCACCAATCTTTCACCATTTACTCTCCCTCATTCTCTCCATCCAGTTATTTCTTTGTCTCTCTTTTTCTTCTTTATGTTTCCTCCTTCCCACTATTTTACCTCACTCTTATTTATTTCTCATTCTCATTTTTTCCTCGTCTTCTCTTTTCTATGATTTTGCTCGCTCAATCTGCCAGTCTTTGCCTTTCTCCTTTCCTCTTTTCTTTCTACATCACGCCCTTTCTGAGGTTTTGTGTGTGTGTTGTCATTTGCCAGCGCATGGAGAATTTTGAATAGTCTTTTTTTTCCTCCGCATCAGTGATTCCTGAGTTCCCATCAGTCTGTTTATCGTCGGCATTAAACCTGTTGTTTGTGAGGAAACCAAACAATCATTAAAATGCACTTAACAGTGTCCGACTGTTCATCTCAGGATGACTGTCATTTTACACAAAAACATTTAAACCGTCTGATTTGTGTGAGTTACAGTGTTGCAATCAAACAACTGCTTTCTCACAACTTTTACTGTTTAACATTAAAAAGTAAATTTAATGTTTGAGCAACAATAAATACATATTGTTGCTCAAAATGTGTTGTAAATCAGAGAACGCTAGATCTCTCTCTCTCTCTCTCTCTCTCTCTCTCTCTCTCTCTCATTATGTCCATCACATTTTCTGTCAGTCTTTATCTCTCTCTTCACTCAATCTTCTCTCTTCTTCACAAAATCTCTATACCCTGTATCTCCCTCACTCTTATCAAAATCTTATTCATTCTTTCTAGTTCTATAAATCACTCTCTTGATCTCTTAAATCTTATTCTTTCCTTTCCTGTCTGCCTTTATGTTTCTCTTTATATCTTTATTTCTCACTCCCCCTTGTTTGTTTATTTCTCTCTCTTTCCAAGTCTATCACGTTTTTTTTTTCCCTTTTCCTTGCTTTCAATCTCAATCGGTCTCTCAATACCCTGTTCTTTCTTTTCCTTGTTTCCGTTCTCTCTATCTATCATTGTCTTCACTTTCTCTTCTTGCCTCTCTCCATCATATAATTTGTGCTATATTTGTTACTCTTTCGCTTCATCTAACTTTCTGTCATCTGACAATCTCTGTCTTTTTTGTCCCTCTCTCTTGTAATTAATTTATATATATACTCTTTTTTTCTACTTCTCTTTTTTTATATGTATTTGTGTGACTCACATCTTTCAGTCTCTCACTCGTTCTTTCGCTCTTTCGCTTACTTCATTAGCCACGGGAAACACCTACATAAAGTGACGTCATATAGAGATCACGCTAAAAGAAAAAGCAGGGAAGTGTCAGTTGATCCAGTAACTGGTTGAAGAGAGAGAGAGAACGGATTGCGTCCACAGGTAATTTACGGAGAGAGAGTATAACACACAGGGAGTGAGTGATGCGCGACTCCATCATCAGCATCACAGAGAAGGTTAATGCCGTGATGGAGACTCCAGCCGTGAATCTTCTGGAAAGGTCAATCACATTCACAGCCGCTCGGAATATTTTACCGCTCCGGACAGTTATTGTCTCTCTTAACGGATATAGTTTTAATTCTTTATCTCAAGCCTCTTCTGAGCCAAAGATCAAACAGACAAACCCTGAATTACAAC
>CM051501.1:25025297-25041058 GCA_028031935.1 Paedocypris micromegethes | reverse complement strand
CGGTCGACTGTAACCGACAGAGATGTGCGCACACACACACACACCACACACACACACACACACACACACACAAACACTCTCTCTCTCTCTCTCAACACACACACACACACACACACACAGATTCCCATCATCAGACAATTTGAGCCACAGCATTTATGTGAATGGCCTGAACTCTGACTCCAATAATTCACTTCAGCACAGGGCGAGCGTAAATGCCCAGCATATAACCTCTCTCTCTCTCTCTCTCTCTGTGTGTGTCTCTTTCTCACTCACTCACACTCTCTCATCTCACATCACTCACTCACTCACTCTCTTTGTCTCTCTCTCTCTCACTCACTCACACTCTCTGTCAGTCACTCAACTCACTCACTCACTCTCTCTAACTTTCTCTCTCAATTTCTCTCTCTGTGTCACTCTCTCTCAGTCTCTGTGTGTGTGTCACTCTTTTTTGTGTGTCTGACTCTGTGATTCTCTCTCTCTCTCTCTGCCTGTCTCTCTCTCTCTCTCCTCTACCCCAGATGTCTCTTTCTCCTGCGTTTGGTGTTTGTGTCGTTCTACGACATTCTTTTTTCGTTTTGTTTTGTCTGTCCCTCTTTGTGACACACACACCACACACACACACCAACATGCAGAGCACGCACCACACAACATACATATCTGTCTTTCTCTTCCTGCTTCTGCCTGTGTGTTCTATAGTCATTCTTTGTAGAAATTCTTCATTTTTTTCCATATATGTCTGTCTGCCTCTCTCTCTCTCTCTTCTCTTTCTCTCTCTCTCTCTAATTCTGCCTCACTGGTCCTGCGCTTCCGTCTGTTGAGTTGGACCAGTGATGCTGAGTCATGAGCTGGTAAATCTCATGCCTGGTCAGACAGTTAAATGATGCTGGTTAAAGAATCACCTCTTCCGCTCCGGTGTGGTGCTGGTGAAGGGTTAATGATTTGTCGGTCGTAAGAAGCTGCTAATTCAGTGCTTGAAAGATCTTCTGGAATGTGCAGAATGTTTAAAGAAATCCCACTTCTTAATGATTAATCTGATTATTTAAAGATTATTTGTGTTCTTGCATTGTATTGAGGTAAAAAATTTAGTGGTTTAGTATGAATTATAATGATTGGAATATAATTAGAGGATGATGTCACTTGTCATTACTGATTGTGGCTAACATTTTAATGCATTAACAACTCAATTATTTTCATGATAGTAATTTCTTTGTGATTGACTTATTGCAGGTATTTCTTTAGTTTGTTATTATAACAGTGTGAACAAGTGAACAAGTAAAAAAAGGAAGCATCTTCACTATTTAAGTAATTGAAATGATGAAATAAGAAAAAGCAAAATTAACAAACACAAAATGTATATAAAAAAAAATCTAAAAATATGATTACAAAAAGTACAAAAAGCTAAAACATCTACAAATATTGAATCACTTTTTAGATTCCATCGTCTGTGAACGTCCTGCACACACACACACACACGCACGCATGCACGCACACACACACACATACATATTCTGTCTTTCTCTTCCTGCTTCTGCCTGTGTGTTTCTATAGTCATTCTTTGTAGACATTCTTCATTTTTTCCATATATGTCTGTCTGCCTCTCTCTCTCTCTCTCTCTTTCTCTCTCTCTCTCTAATTCTGCCTCACTGGTCCTGCGCTTCCGTCTGTTGAGTTGGACCAGTGATGCTGAGTCATGAGCTGGTAAATCTCAGTGCCTGGTTCAGACAGTTAAATGATGCTGGTTAAAGAATCACCTCTTTCCGCTCCGGTGCTGGTGAAGGGTTAATGATTTGTCCGGTCGTAAGAAGCTGCTAAATTCAGTGCTTGAAAGATCTTCTGGAATGTGCAGAATGTTTAAAGAATCCCACTTCTTAATGATTAATCTGATTATTTAAAGATTATTTGTGTTCTTGCACTTTTATTGAGGTAAAAAATTTAGTGTGTTTAGTATGAATTATAATGATTGGAATATAATTAGAGGATGATGTCACTTGTCATTACTGATTGTGGCTAACATTTTAATGCATTTAACAACTCAATTATTTTCATGATAGTAATTTCTTTGTGATTGACTTATTGCAGGTATTTTCTTTAGTTTGTTATTATAACAGTGTGAACAAGTGAACAAGTAAAAACCAAGGAAAGCATCTTCACTATTTTAAGTAATTGAAATGATGAAATAAGAAAAAGCAAAATTAACAAACACAAATGTATATAAAAAAAAATCTAAAAATATGATTACAAAAAAGTACAAAAAGCTAAAACATCTACAAATATTGAATCACTTTTTTAGATTCCATCGTCTGTGAAAGTCACTGTATTCACAAAACAATTAATTCTTCAGTGGCTCCAGTGTTGTCCAATACACGCTATATTTTTAGTACTGATTAGAGTATTTTTAACAAGTTGACTATTAAATCGTATTAATATTCATGTGTATAGCCGTGCCTGGACAGATGAGAGACGCACACTGGGCTGATTGCGCGCTGCGGTGAAGCGGCCACTGAATGCTGATGAGGTGATCTCTGTCCGGCTGGTTTGGCCCCTGGGACGGGCCCCTTCTGCTTGGCCTCAGTGAGGGACTAATGAGAGACAAACATCGGGGCCCCGGAGGGAGAGACAAACCCGGTGTTCGCTCTGGCGCGCGTGCGGCCTCTGCTGGTCAGTGCGCGGCGTTACAGCTGAGGGTTTTTTTTTTACCGTCATTTTAAACAGATGAGCGCATGTTCGTAAGAAATAACCAGCGATTAATTGTATGAAAGGCCTGAGCAAATGGAACATAAACATACAGGCCTGAGAATACGATTTTGGCGCCCATTGCCTGACAAATAATGAAGCTTCTATACTGAAAGATCAAATCTTTTTATTTTTTTTTTGACAGTGTTGTTTTTTCCTCCCTCTAACTATATGTCCTCCCCCTCTCTCTCTTATTATCTCTCTCATGTTTCTCGTCTTCTTGTTAGTCTCTCTTTTTACACAACAGGAGAGTTTTGTCAATTTAGTTTGAGAGAGAGAGAGTCTCTCTCTCTCTCTCTCTCTATGCCTCTCTCTCTCTCTCTTCTCGCTATCTCTCTCTCTCTCTCTCTTTCTCTCTCACTCTCTCCACTCTCTCTCTCTCTCTCTCTCGCTGATCTCTCTCTCTCTCTCTCTCGTATTGGATAGTTTGATGATTGCTCTCTCCCTCGGTTCCAAGGTTTAGCCTTGTGTGATAATGATGCTTGATAGGAAGATGATGACTTGAAAGTGACTCTATTTGCAAGTTTGCAAGGATTTGAAGCAGCTCTTTTCTTATACTGATATTTCCAGAGATGAAAGTGTTTTTCATTTTTACAAGTGCAGTTCTCTGAACTCAGAGGCCCCCTATGTTGTGATATCTGTTGCCTTCAAGTTCTCTGTTAAAGCGCTGTGTGTGCGTGTGTGGTTGGCGTCCGGTGTGTGTGTGTGTGTGTGTGGTGGTGTGTGTTGTCATACACCGTCGTGGCCAAAGGTTGTCGAGAATTACAGAAAATATTGAAAACTAAAAAAGTTTCTGCATAACCTAACCCTATTTATTTAAACATCCATTTGCAAAAAGTCCAATGAAAGATGTGTAATTCTTGTTAATAAAGCTTCAGAGCATCTAAGTCCAGCAAAGCTTCAAAAGATCATCAATTTATATATAGATAGATAGATAGATAGATAGATAGATAGATAGATAGATAGATAGATAGATAGATAGATAGATAGATAGATAGATAGATAGATAGATAGATAGATAGATAGAAAATAGAAAAAATGTTACAAATAAAAATGTAACATACAACTGAGTAATACATTTTTAAGTCAGACCTCACTAGTGATGCTTGAGTATGTCTAGAAACCAGTGTGTTATTCAGCAGTGCCAGTTGTTCACCAACAGGTGGCGCCTTCGGCTCCGCTGGCTTTCTGTCTTCAGGCACAGGTTTATTTACTCATGCTGTGAAGAGCAGACCACCTTCCTCTTCACATGACTGAGCGTCAAACCCGGAGAAGCCGAGGAGCTCCTGATTCCAAACACCCCACCGGGCCAATTCAGCCATCGGCAGGAGTAATTTGGAGAACCACAGGGGTGTGAGATCTCTGTATTTACAGTAGGCTTTTCTGTCCATAATCTGCTCCATTCGCAGTGTCACGTCTCACTCTCACTCGACGGGGAACAAGCAGGCGACAGAAGTTCTTATCACCTTCACAAACAAACACGTCTAAACTCCTGGAATGTTTCTGGCTCGGAACTGTATATGACATATGATGAATGCCAAAGAGATAACGCTGGAATCCATAGTGGGACAGTGTGAGATAAATGCTGTAGAAGTCTCCATAAATTACACGCAGCAGCTGTTGGATATCTCGCCCTGGTTCTCCTAAATCACACGCAAATGTGTGGTGGAAAAATTCAGGGAGATGTTTTCGCACAAATTATTATTGTCAGACTCACCACTGCTCTGAAAATAAGACCTAGTAGAAATCAAACACGTGAAATGATGCTGTCATTATTATTGATGCCGTTTCAAATAATCACAGATTGGCATGACAACACCACCTTTATGGTTTGGACAAACTGAGAGTGTAGAGTGTATTTTAGTTATTTTTATGTTTTTTTTAAGCTGTTTATTTTTGATACGTGGGAAAATTAAAAATCTTCATGAGCTTTAAAAAAATGAGATCTGTGTGTGTTTTGGAGCTCGATTTGAAGATAAAGTCGAGACACGCTGAGGTTGGGAAGGGTTAAAGGTCACATCACTACACACTTCATCTGATTATTTCTGCTGTTTTATCATCAAAGCGCGACTGACTTTCTCTTTCAAGAAGATGTTTTATCTCCACAAACCAAACGTCTGGAGTGAGTGATGACGGATCTGAGGCTTCCTCCACAATCCCTCCATTCTTATCGGACTGAAGCACAAGTGTCCAGTGGATTTTAAAGCACATTCACACTCAAATGTTGAAAATTACACGATGTCAATGTTTTAAACTTCAAAAATAAGTCAAACACAATGTAAAAACGTAGTGTAATGCCTGACTTAAAATTGTATTTATTCTATTTAAAATTCAATTCTAACTCTCGTTTAGATTTTTTTGTAGATGTTTAAATCTTTGTTAGATTAGACAAATAATTTTAATGAAACAATGTAATCTTAATTATACAATAATTTAAAGCATTGTAAAATTATCTTTGGATTTCCAGGCAACTTACTGTACAGTTGTTGTGAACTAAACAAATTTGTACATTTAACTAAACCAAATATGTTGTTGGGCATGTTACATTAATTGTGTTACATTAAATGGAGAAATTAAAACTTTGTGTTCTCTTGGGACTCGAACCAATTGGAGTTGAAACTCGGATGCTTCGGTCTAAATGCACTTTACGTAAATTGCAATTAGATTGAAGCATTTTATCTTTTTCAATGGATTTGACCTGATGACCTTTGTGTTGAAGCAGCCAAATGAATCACTACATGTAAGATTCTCTGTAACTTTCATCTAATAAACATACATTTATTATAATTATGGATTGAGGCATCCTTTTATTGGGATTTAAACCCTTTAAGAGACTTTATTAAGTCTCATTTCTGATTTACAGATGCCGTAGAAGGAAGGTGAGCAGATGATGCGTTGAGAAGCGTTCTGATTGGTCGTTGGCCTTCTAATGCAACTATTAGGTTCAAAAGTCGCACACAATCACAATGTAACGAGTAACAATGAGTGTCCATTCAAATGTAGTGGAGTAAAGAGTACAGATACTCAATCTCAAATGTAGTCAAGTAGAGCGAAAGTTGCTTATATTTTTTTATACTCAGTACAAGTACAAAGTAGTCAAAATACTTGAGTAAAATAACAAAGTCCATGTACTCAAGTACTTAACACTACTGTTTTTTCATAAAACTAATTTTAGGATTTGTTGGGTTATCCCTTCAGTGAACACACACTTCATGTTTTTTCTATCATGAGGTGTGTGAAGTGTTGAGGTGCTTTCCCGCGTTTGTTTGCGGCTAATTACTGCGCTTGTTGGTCTCTGCATGAGTCAACACTGTTATCTCAGCAGGAAAACACACATTTGACTATTCATGAGCGCAAATCGCATCACACACACACACACACACACACACACTCACATACACACACTGCTAATAGATAATCTTCTAGACCTAAATAAAACCACTGTGACTTTCAGTTTGTCAAAGCAGAATTGTAGCACTAGCCAAAACGCCATATGACCTCATTCAAGGCGACGTCATTTTTGATGACATCATCTGCACATCACAAAAAAATAATGACATAACATATGCTGATAATTCTTGTAAACAATGATTAAATCAATCATGCTGTGAGTCAACACTGTAATCTCAGCAGGGAAACACACATCGGACTATTCATGAGCGCAATTCACACACACACACACACACACACACACACACACACACCGCCAAACCGCGGCCTGAAGTTTCATTTCGAACAAAAACACGCGAGTTCTGTCTTACACGTTCCTCCCTGTTGTTCTTTCTCAAGGTTTCTATTACGCGATTCGTCTTCCTGCCATTTACCTTCTCGGGTCTGGTGTATCTACATCACTCTTATCTCGCGTGTACATCATTCCACGTCGGAGCTTCTTCTTGGTCTGCGTGTGACTTCACGTGTTTGCAGAAACGGCTCGGCTCTGTGTGAAGAGGTAATAAAAAAATCACTTCACACTCAATAACTCACGAGGCTTCTGGGTTCGGGGAAATCTTCCATTCATCACGACTCCGCGGCTCCTGTCCTGAACGTTCATAAGCGTCCTGGCAGAAAGAGCGATGGCCGGCCCCTCGCCTCAGGACCCTCACTGCAGGTGAATGATGGGGCCCGGCTGAAACCTCCATTAGACTGTGTTTATGACGCTCTGAGAGAAGGAAAACAAGAAGAGTCGGTTAAACAAAGTTCTCCAGGTTCTTCGAGCCTCCAGACTTGAACTCGTTTTATAGTTGAAGTATGAACAAGTGGCTTCATAGAATTTCAGAAAAAAGAAAATAGAATTGACTTGATAGAAATGAGAGAGCTCGTTTTTTTTTGGGCTCTTCGCTCATAAAGTTTCGTTGAAGAAACGTCGTTCAAATGTTGAAACATCTGCTTTAGACCGTGTCGTTCCTTGATTTTTTCCTCTTTTTTCACCTCTTTTCCGTTTTGGGGAAGCCATCATAAGCTGTCTATGATTCTGTAATCATAGCAACAGAAACCACAACTGGGTTCTGCAGATTCTTCTGGAATTTCATTGTCTGTTCCAAGAGAAATTAAGCTCTTCAAGGAGTTACACAGCCACAATACGCCAGGAAACATAAAATATTGGAAGGAAAAATATGACTAAAAATGTGACTATAAAATTAAAAAAGACTAAAACTTTCGCTGATTGAAGCGGTCAGATGACTTAAATTCTCTTCCTTCCCACCAGTTACCGCTCTTTCCTAAAATCCCCGGAAGCAGCAAGAACTCCCTGGTTACGTGGCGAGTGTTAGTTTACTGAGAGCTCCCAAACATTGACACGTCTTTTTAAAGATCTCGGGACTCGGTCCTGTAGTATCCACTTTCAAGCCCAGCCACTAGAGCTCTCCAGCTAAGATCAGGATTCTCTTTCTGACGCTTTGCTGGATTCATCCGGGGACGCACAGTCGCTTGAGTTGCTACTGGAGGACGACTCGCACTCAGTGTTGGAGGATCCCGATCCCGTTCCGACAATTCGTTTGCGGAAATGCTAGTTCAGGGCATCTGAATAGCAACAAGCTATTTACCGCAAACAGAACATGGATTATTGGTGTCCCAAAAGAGCTCCAGCAGCCAGTCTGGAGACTTTTCTGGTGCCCTTCTTCCCCAAGCTGGCAGAAAAGATGACCAAGATGGAGCAAGCACGTATTGGTAGCAATACGTTCCTCACTTCCTTGAGCGATCCTTCCAGGGGCTACTCAGACATTCCTTCCACAGAGCAAGCTATTGTGACTTTCTTGAGTCCCAAGAAAACCGCTGCCTGGAGGGACCGTCCGAAGCTTCCGACCAGAGCCTTGCTTTTCGCAAGCTCTGAACACGAAAGGTTACACCTCACTCCGGACTTAGTCAAGGAAGTGTGTGCCACAAAGTTTGTGGAGCATACAACCAGGACCATCAATGCCAACTCAGGTGATTCTGTAGCGTCACAAATGCCTAGAACCAGTCAACCCGGGCGTGTTGAGAGGCATTGTTGGCCCATCTCTCGATCTGGCCTCTTCGGCAAATCGGTGAAACAGTTAAGCAAACAGTTCACCGCAGTTTAGCACCAAACAAAAGCTCTTTTCCAGGTGTTATCCAGGCCCGTGGTGAAAGCAGCTCCAGCTGAACTGAGGGCCTCCATTGCGGTCCTGACGGGCTCAGAGCTGGGGAAGCAGAGCAGGGAGTACGGTTGAGCTCTGACAATCCAACTACCGAACTATCAAAGTCCATCAACAGGTGGACACAGAAGTGGGGCTACCACCTATGGAGCTAGCCTACTTAACTGTGAAAGACAGATTCACACTCACTTCCTGCACTCCTATGAACCGGGAGAAACAGCAGATCTCTTTCGAAGGGCTCAACCTCGTCTCTGTTCATCCAGAGACCAGAGTCAGCTGGAAGTTCACACGCCTCAGTCTGGGTGCCATGTAATTACATACAGAGACTCTTGGGCTACATGGCGTCCGCCTCTACGGTGACCCAGTTAGGCAGACTTCACATGCAGCATTTTGGATTTGGATCTCAGGCAACAATTCACTTTCCAGAGATCCTCAACACAGCGGGTGGAGGCGAGTGGAGGCTGATCCTGCAAGAGGTGTGGGTTGAATTTGGTCAAGCACATAAAGATTTGTTTGCTTCAAACGAATCAACCCATTGTTCACTTCATTGTTCTGGTTTGCGTTAACCGAAGCTCCTCTCAGTATAGACGCTTTTGCACACCCATGGTCACATGACTTATGGAAGTACGCCTTCCCGATTCCCCAGCTCCTGTGTTGGGTCAGGAAAGAGGGTCACCAGGTTTCCTCGTTAGACAAACTGCCACTGTCGGTGCAGGACACGAAAATCCACTGAGTTGACCCATCAGGACGATTCTTTCGTTTCTCGTGCGATTAGACACTGCGCTTCTTATGATGGGTCTGCGTCTTGTGGCAACTCAACGCACACCACCGTCAACCCTGGCGAGGGTCCCTCACAGCAAGGGTTGAGAGCCAGCATGATCCCCAGGTCCACCTCCAGGTGCTGTGGAAAGTAGGTGTATTTTCGGTTGGATGCTGTTCTGGATGTGACCGGTTGTATTCTCTCATCGTCAGTCCATCTGACAGACGTCGAAGTGAACTGACGAGGAAAGGGAACGTCTACGGTTCTGAATTGTTAGAGAATGTGATGTCCCTTTCCTCTGCCACTTTCAGGACATGCCGCTGGAAGTCTGTGTTGGCCTGACTAGTTCAATCAGCGAAGGATACTGTGCATGACATGCGCGTCCCTATTATACCATCTGATCCCGGTCTGATCTCCCATCATCAGTCCATCTGGCAGACGTCTCATTCCCCGACAATTTAGGGAGCGAGTTTGTGCAAGTAACCATGGACGTTTATCCATTTACATATATTTTAAAAATATTTTTTTGTGACTTTCAGTTTGTCACGTCAGAAATGCAGCCCTTTTTAAGACGCCAGTTCATGATGATAAACAGTACATGACAAATTAATGATGACTTACAATTTCTGAAAACAATTCATGATGGCATCATTCATGACAAATTCAATAATAATGACATATTTTATTATTGCATAATTGGTGATGGCAATTCATGATGACATATTTAACAAAAATGGTATTGATTACAATATGTCAATAATTTGTCAATTCATGTTGATGTCCTTCATGACGAGTATTGATGTTGATGAGTAACTTGAATTGCTTTTAATGTAATCGTTTCAGTAATAAGTCGGTTGCATAATGAGTTGTTTAATTTTGTAATATTACAATACTTGTCATGTAAAATTAGATCTGTGTGTTTTAAGGACCATTAAAAAAAGTAAGAGCAAGGCAAGATGTTACAAGGACATGGACTGTGTTCAGACCAGATGCCATCAGAATTAGGATCATTTCACTTGTTTCCAGAAAAATAAAAAAACCGACCAAAATAGTTAGATCTGTTTATCCACCACAAGATCTGGCTAGGAAAAAGCATATCTTGGTGTTCTGAAATTCAGATGATGGCTGCATGGTGTCTCCAAGATGAATTGGGGGAAAGCACCTTGTTTGTGTAAAAAAAATGAACATTTTTATGAAATGACCACCCTGAAGAACTTCTGGAACAGAATCAAATCTATTTATAGACTTTTACTTTAAGCATTTGACGGGATTTGCGGCGAGAAGTTGAGGAATTGTTCTCCAAACCGCTGTAAGTTGTAATCGTCCCGACCGAAGCGCAGAGATCCATCTCCTCCATCTGCTTTACTCCCACGCGTGTGCGCGGGGCTTTATTAATGACCGCTGCTCACCCCGCCGGGTCAAACCCATTGGACCTGCTGATGGATCTCATCTGCAGCTGAGTGTGCAGCGATCTTCTGCACCATCAGTCTTGCAGGAGCGGCGGGGTTACAGTGCAGAGAAGTGATGGAGCAGCGACCAAGCGGGAATGATGGTCACGCAGATAAAGAGAAGTGTGAAGCGCAGAGGAAACGAACTTAATACAAGTTAAATTAAAATTATCCACAAATTGCTTTTTGTATTGTTGGATACGGTAAATAAAATAAAAAATCCTGTTAAAGAAATAGAAATTATATGTTCAAAAGTATTTAAAAAATTTATAAATATTAAATAATATATACACACAGATTTCATACACATTTGTATACCATATATGTACCATTCATAAATTACAGTAACGTGTATATAGAGACACTTTGTCAAGGAAAAATCTAACCGAATTCCTACACGTTATATCCAAGTTAAAATTAGTATTTTTACTAATTTGTAATGCTGGAAACACAGTAAAAAATAATATTAATGTTAGAGAATTTTAACATATTTAATTAAATAAAATCTAAACATTTTTAGTCATGTATGTCTAGAGAGAGCAAAAAAATAAATTAATATTGTAATGTGTGTGCATGTGTGTGTACACACGCAACTTTATAATTCGTGTTGTGTTTGTGAGACGTAAAAAATCAATACATGTATTTAATCTCAAAAGTACTAATTAATCGAACTGTTCCGGAGGTAACTTTATTTTTGTTTTTAAATTGTTTCAATTTATCTGTTTTGTTGTTGCTATTATTTTGCAACAGTGTTTGACATTTGGTTGCATAATGTGATTAATATTGTCTTGACATTCTAAGCACGTGTGACTGAGGGGTAACTTTCACAAACGTGATAATCTAAATGTGTATTTTTAGAGTCATCGTTTTAATTAATATCTTTCTAATCTAACGGTTAATCTGAATTTTTATAATCTGAATTTTAGGTTCATGCTCTGTGAAGGTTTTTAATCTTCATTTGAATTTAGCACGTCAGATTTATCAGGGAGATCGAGATATGGGACAAGCAACACTGACACTTTTAAATCTATTTTATTACAATAAAATAAGATAAACCGATATCAGTGCTCAGTGCCAGAAAAGGGGAGGGAAACAGCTTTGCTGCAAGGCAGGCACACACGCACACACGCACACACACTCAGAGTTCGAATCTCGGCCGATTCTGTCCGGCCGTTCATCTCTGTGTCCTTCATGTCGAGGAGACCAACGTGAGAAATGTCTGATGGTTTAGTGTCTGAGTTCAAACAGCCCAGGAGATGTTGGCCGTGTGTTCCTTGGCCTTCATCCGCAGCACGGCGATGCTGGAGGAGCGGCGCTCGAACTCCGGCTTGCTCTCGAACGCGGCGTGAGCGCCTGGTGGAGTCAGGAGCGAGTCGGCGAAGAAGTTGTTGAGCGACACGTGATTCACCCCGAACTGATTCTGCTGGTTCGGGAATCCGACGTAGTGTTCGCCCGCGCGAGGAGAGTGCGGGTGCGGGTACGGTGACGTCACGCAGGGCGGAGACGCGCGTGGGATCATGCAAGACGACACCACGGAGCCGCCGGGGGCGGGGCCGGCCCACAGGTTGTTGGAGATCTGTGCGGTGCAATAATGAGAAAGAAAGGTAAATCTCTTTAAATTGTTGAGTTTGTGCAGCAATTAGAGCAACAAGTGGAGAAAGTGTGCGCGTGCGCGTTTCCGTCAATCACCACAAGACTTAAACACTATTGTGATTCAAATGATATCACACCCAATTAAATACACAGACTTAACAGTCATAAATTATTTACAACTCCTTCTTCAAAGCAAACACATAAGCGCACCAAAATACCAGGCGTTTGATTGGACTCAAACAGAGACAGCACACACCAAGTCCCATAAAATAATTTGTCCGTACTTGAGTTGAAGTTTGTAAATGCTGTAGTGATGAATCGCGAGTATATTTTACTACAAGCTCTATTCATTAAGTTTAGGTTTTTTTCAGCATCAAAGCACAAGAAACAATATTGTTTGAATTGTTATTCTACAACCGGACAACAATACAAGGATAGAAACATTATTTTCTTTCTACAATAATTTATTTTCAGACATCTGCTTTTCTTTATTCGTTACTTTTTCGTTTTTTTAATTTACGCGGATAATTCTATAATTTATTCGATTACATTTTATATGGGTTTTTTTTTTCTTCTATTGCTTCTCTTGAATCTGCAGTCATCCAACTACACGTCACACTGAGTTTGTGACATGAAATTCGAATGTACAAAACGACTAGAATAAATACGACGTTACCTGTGAGTAGCTATCGGCGCGGGGCAGCATAGAGATGTCGTAGGCCGCGGAGAAATGACTCTTGGCCTGTTGGATCTGTCCATATCTCTCTCTCTTCCTCCACTTTGCTCTTCTGTTCTGAAACCAGACCTATCAAACAAAAAAGAAACTTAATAGTTAAACAATGCTTTCCTGTTATATGCTTGGGGGAAATAATTAACGTCGCATTCATTAGTTCTCTATATTTATGACGTGCAGGCTACTTATTCATTTATGTTTGGTGTTTGTTTGTTTGTTTGTTTGTTTGTTTGTTTGTTTGTTTGTTTGGTTGCTTGTTTGTTTGTTTGTTTGCTTATTATGATGTGTGCGGCGCGTTATGGTCATGTTTTTATTTTTTTTAATTTGTTATTTGTGACATGAAATGTCCCCGCTGTGTGACAATTGAAGGCTTTTTCAGTTGAATTCAATTCAATTCAATTTAACCGTATATATATATATCATAAAAATAAGACTATGCACATGTGCATACAATTATAGGCACAAAATACTGTGGTGTGTGTGATTTGCGCATCTCAAAACACAATATTTTGTGTGTAAATTGTATGGTCGATGTGCAAACAATAATGGACAAAAATATGCGTTTGTGTGTGAGTATTGCCTGTTAAAAAATGCATTTTACATGTGTATAATTTGGGAACACACACACACACACACACACACACACATTTTACATATACAGTATTTTTTTTCTCTTGGAATTACAAAAGAATATAAGTGATGGGAGATGTCTTCGGGCGAATTATGAGGAGGATGACAGGAATGGAACGGATCAGTACCTGAACTCTGGCCTCCGTGAGCTCGGTTCTCATGGCGAGTTGCTCCCGCACGTACACGTCCGGATAATGCGTCTTCTGGAAGACCTTCTCGAGCTCCTCGAGCTGCGCGCTGGTGAAGGTGGTTCGGTGGCGTCTCTTCTTGCTGCTGGACACGTTGCTTTCGCACTTATCTCCGGACTCGTCCAGCTCTGTCTTCTCGGTCCCGGTACCGGTTCCGGCGGCGGAGGCGGGTGAAGTGCTGATGCTGTAGCAGCTCTCCAGCGTGCGCAGGCCGCTGTCCTCGCGCTTAGGGCCGCAGTAGCTCGCGCCTGGTTTGGTGGAGAATCGGGGGAAATAGGGTCACACTCTTATTATTATTATTATTATTATTATTATTATTATTATTATTATGACAACACGCGTGAGATTATGGAAAGCATATGGTTTACAACAACAAATAATGCACGTTTGTAGTTTAATGAAGACCGCATTGAATGGCAAGGATAACTTTATAGTGTTTTTAAAATGTGCATATACATTTTTTGTGTCATTTTTATTTTGTTATGCGGTAAAAATACGATTTCTTGGACAGAACAATTAAAATCAAATCAATGGTAATACATTGAATAATAATAATAATAATAATAATAATAATAATAATAATATAATAATAATAATAATAATAATAATAACAGTGATCAAATTATTAAGGTAATTGTCACATGTCACTATAACCAGAAAAAAACACTAATTAGAGGCACAACAGTTGCTTTTTGCTTTATACGATTATATATTTTATTTTATATTAAAACAGCAAATCACATTTTAAAACAGCAAATCACATGTTTGTTAATTATTATAGTATTTTTTTAATATAAAGTTTTGGTGTTCAAAAAATAAAACAACGGATTTTTGAGTGAAATTAGAGAAAATTCAAAAGACGGTAAATGCCTTATGCAAAATTTCGAGTTAAAAACGGAACAAAAAAAACCCTCACGTTGTTTTTACCAACTTCAGAAAAAAGGATGAATTTTAGCTAAATTAGTTCGTTAAAATTCTATGGGCTACTTTAACGCTTCACGTTTTTATATTTTTAAATAACAATTATCAGAGTGCCATTTAGCCCCATATTAGCTTTATATCTGTCGCAGAATCGTTACATATTTTCAACCGATTTAATCGGTTGTGATTTAATAGTTTTAAAGAGTAAGAAACGGACTTACTGGTCTGGTTTTCACATGGAGAAGACCGGTCCATCGAGTCGCTGCTCTGAACTGAAAAGGCCTGAGTGCATTTAGGTGAAGTCTTGCTGTAAAACTGCACATTGTCCAGGGTCTCCATCACTTGGTCCATGTAGTAATCGTTTGTTTTAATGGCTTGGCTTTTCAAGGAGAACTTGTCACTCAAGTATTCCATCATGGTCCAGCATGAAGCGCTTCAAAAGACTCCAGAAATGTCAAAAACCAAGAAGTACGTTCTAAGTATGTCCCACAAGCTGTTCATTTGTCTTGTCTTAAAGAGACCAAGAGTCGCTTTATAGTCCGAAGCGTCTGAACGTTAAGCCCCGCCCACTGTCTGAATATGCAGAATGATTAACTCCTCCCACAGATGCTACTGAAACAGATTTATGGCGTTCTTTACGACCCGACATTAAACCATTACACGTCCTTTCACTGTTATTAGGCCATTTTCTCTGATGATGATTTAACGGCTACATTTGTCGAACAGCGTCTGAAACACATCGAGTCGACACTAAACGTCGCGCCAGGGTTTGGGTTTAGCAATTTTGCAAACAGTATTTTTTAATTTCTGTCTTTCTTTTGAAATATGTTTTGACAAAAACAAACAAATTTGCCTAATAACTTTTTTACCTAACGTTTACAAATATGCCAGGACTTGTTTATTTGTAAAATATTCTTGGGTTTTTTTTTGTAAATGAGAAATCAAAAAAAATGAGAGAGAAATAGAGAGAATGAACGAGAGAACAAAAAATGGTGAATGAGGGAGAGGAAGAATAAACGAGCTAGAATGTGGGAGTGAGATAATATAGCTCTCTCTCTCTCTCTCTCCCCTCCCTCCCTATCTCTCTCTCTCTTCCCCTCCCTCCCTCTCTCTCCCACTTGCCAGGCTAGTCATATCTAAAGG